>RPOG01001936.1:39091-116452 GCA_008086565.1 Thalassoma bifasciatum
CCCCCCCCTCAGAATTCCTACTCTAGTCTCATACTTCTGATCTTTTCTCAGAATTCAAACTTTAATCTCACAATTCAGATTTTTTTTCCCTTAGAGTTTTGGCTTCTTTTTCTTGGAATAATGACAATAATTGTTTAAAAAAAATTGAACCCTAATTTAGAAATAAATTAAACTCACACGTCTACTAGATAAATTGATTAAAATTCATATAATCTTTGAATTGTTTTTATATAATTAAATATCGCTTTAAAGAAAACTATTTTACAGAGTGCAAAAACCCAAACAGGAAGTTCCACAAAAGAGAAGAGACATAAAGACACAGAGCTCAACAACACAAGATCTAACCAGCAAGTAAACAATCCAACATAACAACACAAACAAGGGATCAGAGGTCAAAGATAAAATAAGGAATTAAAAAGATAGAATTTATGATAATTATAGTAATCAGTGAAAATAATAGTGATTATGTTAAAAACAGTTAAAAGTAGTAATAATAATAATTAAAAAACAGCAGTAAAGCAAAGCAGAGTCAAATATAATGAAGGGGAATATAGATATGAAGTGAATAAGACAGTTTAAATGTATGATATGTAATTTTTTAAAAAAGGTTTGGGATAAGAAGGTGATGAAAACATCATCACATAACAATGAGTTGGTCGAGGTGAAACTCTGATGTCACATGAAGAAAAATCCAAAAATCACATCAGAATTAGAATCAGAATACTTTATTGATCCCTAGGGGAAATTGCTTGTTTAGAACACAGTTACCCCCATTCAGAAAGTGTTAGAAATATAAAAAGTACAAATTTAAGCCTAAGTGTCAAGTATAAGCGTAAGTGTCTTACTCAAAATTGAAATCTAAGCATACAAATATCAAATAAAATAAAATATAAAATAGAACATTAGGTATGTACAGTCTACCTAAAATGTGTGGTACATACATGATGAGATAGGTATGAAATATTGCACGAGTACTGACAAATAAATTATAAATTATGGATATTGCACAGAGTAGTGACATCATTATTATAAGTTATTGAACCACATTTAGAGTTCTCTATTCAAAGCTGACATCTTACACATGAAAACATGAGCTGTAGTGAGTGGGAACTGTCTCAGCATAGACAGTCACATATGTAGCACAGTAGTGTGTGTCTAATCTGTGTGTGTTGTCTGTGGTAGTTCCAGGAGACCTGGGAAACCAGCTGGAAGCTAAACTGGACAAACCCAGTGTGGTTCACTACATCTGCTACAAGAAGACAGACACCTTCTTCACCCTGTGGCTGAACCTGGAGCTGCTGGTGCCTGTGGCCATCGACTGCTGGATAGACAACATCAGGTATGAAGAGACTCAACACACACCAGGACCAGTCTGTTCCTCATGGATGAGGAATAAACCAGTCTGTTTTATCTGACATGTTTGAGTCTCGTCATTAGAATAATCATGTGATAATCACAAAGTGAGCAGAGGTTTAATAATATGCAGATATCAGTTCCCCCTTTCTGTGTAAATGTGTCAGGATTAGGGTCAAAGGGCAAACCCAGAATGGCTGACTCCTTAAAATGTGGTTCAGAGGGTTAAGGCAGGTCAGCAGTTAGATATTGATGTTTACCTGCTGAAGGTCTGTAACACTAGATAAAGTGACCTTTGGATTATTTACCTACAGGTCTGTGAGGAAATATANCATACATCTACGATGAGGAATTCCCCAACGTGGACCCTATAGACTTTGTGTACGCTGACGGTGACGACACAGTGGACAGCTTGAGCATGAGTCTCTGTAAACGGTGGGTGGGGCAGCAGGACAAGCCTGTACATGTTACTGAGTACAGAGGGCTGGCCCATCTGGATATAGTGTTCCACGAAAAGGTGCTGGAACTAATTCAGCAAATACTGGAGGGTGAATCAGACGTACCAGATACTGTCGATGTCAGATCTGGAACCAATTAGCAGACCATAGAGAGGAGCCCCTTCTTTGTAATTAAGCCCATAGTCCAGAACAATGACCCCCCACAGCCAGAGAATGTTTGTGTCCCCTATTTGTTTAATTATGTTCCCAAGCTGCTTATTGTGTTGTGTTCCCTCCAGTTTGATCAGAACAACTTGTTCAGCGACTGTGATCTTGGTTCACACAACTTCCTCCATGATTTGAGCTGAACAGGTCATTTTATGAAAACCTTCAGTGGTCTTTAGACCTTAATCACCATTTATTAAACTTTAGATCCTGTTACAAACATCTTGTGTTTTATCTACGATTGTTAGGTATTAGTCTGAGAAATTAGAAGATTTGTTTCACTTGAAAAAAGTTAAACGGGTCATTTTCCTGAACTGTAGGAGTACAGCAGCATATCCTGAAGTCTCCGTGTGGACTCTCTCTTTGGCAGTGATTGCAGTGACACCTGTTTCCAGAACTGGTACTGTTTTTTCCCAGAACAAAGACTCCATTTCCCATGAGCACCATCACTCTCTGACATAAAGATGTCACTCTTACCAAGGTGTACTGACTACTCTTTGTTTAAGACAAGACCACTTCAAAAGTCCTCACAGAGATTCTAAATTCCTCCTGAGCCCACTGTCACATGGAAGGGCTTGTTCATTTTCTAATCCCTGAAAGAATCGATACACTGTAGAAAGTTATTGACCTTTAGTTAACATTAGCTTCATGTTTCTTTGCTTTGTATGTATCAATCTGTTGTTTTCATCATCCGTTTATTTTATAAATTGATCCCAAACACTCAGCCTATGTGTGGAGTTTTTTTCAACAGGGTTTTCTGTAAAAACCAACGTGGAAGGATGAGAAGATGACAGCAATAACAGGTTTAACCCTCGATGGCACTGACAACAAACCATACCATCAAATATAATACCACAAGATATTTAATAGAATAATAATATTAGTAAACTAAGTTGAAAGACTGAAATTCAGCTTTTATCTCAGAATTCAACATTTTTTTTAAATAGAGTAATAATAGAAAGAATTATCTGACTGTTATTTAGTTTCTTTTTCTTTTTTTAAACAATAGTCCTTATCAATGAAAGCCCATTTCCACATGTAAAAAACTCAAAATCAAAACTTGGCTTTGTGGAGATTCCTCACTGGCCCATATTACGTCAAAATTTTGAGGTAAGGGAAAAATTTTAAGAAAAAGACAAAGTTTTGAAAGAAAAAATTGAAATTGTCTGATTAAATTCAAAATTCTGAGATGAAAAGTCAAATTTTTTTAAGATAAGGAAAATATTTTCGGACAAAACATAAAATTTTGGGACAAAAGGTTGAAATTTTGATATTTAAAGTCAACATTCTGATATGAAGAATCAAGTTTTAAGGATGAAGTCAAAATTTTTAGACAAAAAGTTGAAGTTTTTAGATGAAATGTCAAAATTCCAAAATAAAAGTCAAAGATATAAGAAACAGTCAAAATGCTTTGACAAATTTTGACGTTTTATGTCATTTATTTGACATCTTATCTTCAAATTGCGATTGTTTATTGTCAAAAACAAACAAGTCAAAATTTTAAGAAAAAGACAGTTTTGAGACAAAAAATTGAAATTGTCAGATTAAATTCAAAATTCTGAGATGAAAAGTCAAATTTTTTTAAGATAAGGGGAAGATTTTCGGGTTAAAGATGAAATTTTGAGACAAAAGGATGAAATTTTAATATATAAAGTCTACATTCTGATATGAAGAATCAAATCTTTAAGATGAAGTCAAAATTTTTAGACAAAAAGTTGAAGTTTTTAGATAAAGTTAACATTCCAAAATAAAAGTCAAAGATATAAAAAAAGTCAAAATGCTTTGACTAATCTTGACGTTTTCATGTCGTTAATTTGACTTTTGAATCTTCAAATTTCGTTTTCATATTGTCAAAAACAACCAAGAAAACAAAGCCAATTTTCCATTTTTATTCATTAATTTAGTTTTTTTTAAAATTTTATCGTTAACAGTCTCAAAATCTTAGCATTAAACAACAGATATAGTTTAGTATGACAAATATAATTTATATTAAGGATAAATATAAATAGTTATTGACAACCTTAATCTTAATTTTTAATTTTAAATTATCCTGCCGGAAGTTATCTATCAAAATAAAAGCTTCACGGAGCGATACAGATTCTCCCGTCACACTCCGTCAGTCTCTGAGAAATGATAGAAGCATATAGAATGTTCTTTAATGTTTCCATAAATAACACAGCATCATGTTGTTCATGTTAGCTCCAAACAAATACTGTACGCAGTCTATTTCTCCTCCTGTCCGTTCGATGTTTCTGACATCAGCTGCTCTTGACTTGATTGTTTGTGGTCTGTTGGTCTATTGCTCTGTTCTGTGGATCCCGTGATCAGCACCTTCCTGTTTACTGAGCAGCGTCCACACTAACAGACAGAGAGGGAGCAGAGGTGTGTGTTATCGGGCAGTGACAGAGCAGAGACCCTCGTAGACCCTCGTAGACCCTGAGAACACAGAGCAGCCTGCCGCAGAGCCCTCAGGCCGAGCACACATCATGGTGGTGGGGCTATGAGAGCTCAGGAGCCATGGAGACCCAGCCCCGGATCAGCGCTGCTCTGCTCCTCACCGGCTTCTTCTTGTTGCTGCTGTCGGCGCACACTTCTCCGTCACCTGTGGGGAAATGTGAGGGGAGGGAGTCATGTCAGTCCACCAGACCTCCTGTGGTCCTCAGTAAGTTTGTTACTCTTCATTCCACGGAGTTTCTGTCCTCTTTACCTGGTTTTCTGTCTCTGATAATCACACCAAGACCTGTGCGTCAACAAATCTGAGTCCGTCCAGAAAAGCTTCACCTTTAAGTGTTAGAGTCAGAGCTTTAGAGCTGCAGCTCAGGGACATGTTTACTTCACATCCATCCTCAGTGACTTCTTTCTGTTCACATATCATTATCAATGTAAACATCTTTGCCAGACACAAAATGTGGTTCTGATAAACAGTACAGTCCACGTGTGTCAGAAATGATCACGGTCATAAGTTCAGATCAGCTGACTCTGACTGAGTGTGTGTGTGTGTGTGTGTGTGTGTGTGTGTGTGTGTGTGTGTGTGTGTGTGTGTGTGTGTGTGAGTGTGTGAGAAAAACATGGCTTCACCCAGAACAACTCTTCCAGGAAACTCTCCAAGTCTCCAACTCTGATCTCTTTCTCCTCCTCACCATCACTCAGAGCTGTTTGGTTCATCTTAGAGGAAGCTTTTCTTTGTGCTGCCTGCTCCTGTGTCTCCATGACTACATCATTATGGGATGTTGAGCTCCCTCAGTGCCCTGTTGTTTGTTGCAGCTCGTTAATCAGACTGAGTGATCCATCATGAACAGTGTGTACTTTTAGTTATAGATTGGTCTAAAGGTTCAAATATGACACAGGAGCTCACACAGACACCAGATCAGTTCATTGACGTTCATATAATCATCAAATTGTTCATTTATATTTATGTAACACCTTGAAAAACATAGGTCAACAAAGTGTTTGGTGTTGTTGTTTGTGCTATTTAACAACAACAACAATAATAATGTGACACTGTTATACAAAAATAAATCAATAAAAACTCCCGAAGATCAGTGCCACAGATAAAAATGGTTTAATACATATTTTTCATTTATCCTAGAAAAAGTCAGAATTCTGAGATAAAAGTCTCCTGTCTTTACACACCAAATTCTGACAATTATCACAGGATTCTGACTTTTTTTTGTCAGATTCCCAACTCTAGTCTTAAACTTTTGTTATTTTTTCTTCTCAGATTTCCAGCTCCAGTTTAATAGATTTTTCACCCTCACAATTCTGGCTTTAGTCTAATAGTTTTTTTTTTTTTTTCCTCCTCAGAACTCCAACTCTATAATCAAAATTCTGATTTTTTTTTCACTCTGAATTTTAACACTACTGTTATAATTCAGATCCCCCCCCCCCCCCTCAGAATTCCTACTCTAGTCTCATACTTCTGATCTTTTCTCAGAATTCAAACTTTAATCTCACAATTCAGATTTTTTTTCCCTTTGAGTTTTGGCTTCTTTTTCTTGGAATAATGACAATAATTGTTTAAAAAAAATTGAACCCTAATTTAGAAATAAATTAAACTCACACGTCTACTAGATAAATTGATTAAAATTCATATAATCTTTGAATTGTTTTTATATAATTAAATATCGCTTTAAAGAAAACTATTTTACAGAGTGCAAAAACCCAAACAGGAAGTTCCACAAAAGAGAAGAGACATAAAGACACAGAGCTCAACAACACAAGATCTAACCAGCAAGTAAACAATCCAACATAACAACACAAACAAGGGATCAGAGGTCAAAGATAAAATAAGGAATTAAAAAGATTGAATTTATGATAATTATAGTAATCAGTGAAAATAATAGTGATTATGTTAAAAACAGTTAAAAGTAGTAATAATAATAATTAAAAAACAGCAGTAAAGCAAAGCAGAGTCAAATATAATGAAGGGGAATATAGATATGAAGTGAATAAGACAGTTTAAATGTATGATATGTAATTTTTTTAAAAAGGTTTGGGATAAGAAGGTGATGAAAACATCATCACATAACAATGAGTTGGTCGAGGTGAAACTCTGATGTCACATGAAGAAAAATCCAAAGATCACATCAGAATTAGAATCAGAATACTTTATTGATCCCTAGGGGAAATTGCTTGTTTAGAACACAGTTACCCCCATTCAGAAAGTGTTAGAAATATAAAAAGTACAAATTTAAGCCTAAGTGTCAAGTATAAGCATAAGTGTCTTACTCAAAATTGAAATCTAAGCATACATATATCAAATAAAATAAAATATAAAATAGAACATTAGGTATGTACAGTCTACCTAAAATGTGTGGTATATACATGATGAGATAGTTATGGAATATTGCACATGTAATGACAAATAAATAGTAAATTATGGATATTGCACAGAGTACTGACATCATTATTATAAGTTATTGAACCACATTTAGAGTTCTCTATTCAAAGCTGACATCTTACACATGAAAACATGAGCTGTAGTGAGTGGGAGCTGTCTCATCATAGACAGTCACATATGTAGTACAGTAGTGTGTGTCTAATCTGTGTGTGTTGTCTGTGGTAGTTCCAGGAGATCTGGGAAACCAGCTGGAAGCTAAACTGGACAAACCCAGTGTGGTTCACTACATCTGCTACAAGAAGACAGACACCTTCTTCACCCTGTGGCTGAACCTGGAGCTGCTGGTGCCTGTGGCCATCGACTGCTGGATAGACAACATCAGGTATGAAGAGACTCAACACACACCAGGACCAGTCTGCTCCTCATGGATGAGATTATTTGGTCAGACAAAATAGACTGTACAAACTCAGAGCAGTAATCTTATTAGTACACTATTAGTGTTTCACTCGTCTCCAAATTATTATACGTCTATAGTCAAGGGGGAAAGACACATTTACACAGTCCTAATCCCAGTTTCCCGTTTGGGTCTTACCGACTGAGGAATTTTACACCAAGTCTCCCAATTCCGTCCAGAGCAGTTAGATATTGATGTTTACCTGCTGAAGGTCTGTAACACTAGATAAAGTGACCTTTGGATTATTTACCTACAGGTCTGTGAGGAAATATAGAATAATCATTCTGTCAGTGTTTTCTACAACAGTGAACTGTTGAGTCAGGTCTTTGTTTGAACCCAATCTGGTTCTTTTACAGAAACACTGAGCTGCTCCCTCAGCGAGGAAACAATTAGAAGTTTGTTATGATTCATGTTGGCTCCATGACAACACTATAAAAGATGGTTTCTTTTCTTTCATCATCTTACAGCCTTTAGGAAAAAACTTTTCTTTTTACACTTAAATATCACCACTGTAAATTTTTTGAGAGTAAAATCGCGGTAAATTACTCACTAACTTTTGCATGTCTTTCACAGTAACCTTCACAGTTAGTTACTGCTAAATATTCTCACTGTAACTTCTTGTAACTTCACAGCTGTAATGTTACAGGAAGTCTTCATGACATAAAAAAAACTTTATGCTGTTTTTTACAACTGCAAGAGAAGTGATTACTGTTATTTCTTGTTTGCTTACAATTTTTTGGTTAAAATAACAGTTTTAAACATTTATTTTACAAAATTTCCCTGGCAACAACAGCGGTCACTTCAGGGCAGTCTCGGCTTCTAAGTGAGCACTTTAGAGCGTGCTCCCTGATTCTACTATTCTACGATTTCATTCAGCTTTGATGCTTTTATCCAAAGCAACATAGAACACACGGAAGAATCAACGATGAACTGATGCTCTTTTTTGTCAAGCTGTGTTTTACAGTGTGTCTTTAATCTGTGTGTATGAAGGCTGATCTACAACAGGACCACACACACCACCTCCTCTCCACCTGGTGTGAACATCAGTGTCCCAGGGTTTGGAAAAACCTATTCTCTGGAGTATCTGGACCCCAGCAAACGCACCGTGGGTAAGTCAGGGGCCCCGCACTAAAAATGTTTTCAAACAAACACACCAGCAGCTATTCACCACTAACTCCTGCATCTCGGTTTGTGGCATCACTTCAGTGGACAGAAACTGACTCTGGTGTTTCAGTTCTCTGCCTGAAACCTTTCAACAGAATCGTCATCACTGATACTGAACATTTAAAGCCTCTTGATTGTTCTGTATTTGACTGTAAAGGTGTCATTTGTTGGCTCATGTGCACACAGAGGCAGCTCTCCTCACTGATCTGAAGGTCATGATGCTTCATTCTTCTTCTCTTGGTTTGTTTCCCCGTCTTTCCTGCAGGCATGTATTTCTTCAGTATTGTACAGGCTCTGGCAGAGTGGGGCTACACCAGAGACGATGATGTGAGAGGGGCCCCCTATGATTGGAGGAAAGCACCCAGTAAGCAACAGCTGACACATGATCACACACATGGGCTGCGTCTCATTTGCGCTGAATTCCATCCATCCTTCCTCCACTTGCGTCATTCAGCTCTAACAGCTGTTTGCAAGTCTGCACATGTGCTGTGATAACTCTATTAAAGTATAAACAGAAACAGAGCTTGAACTTATTTTCATCCTGTTTAACAAACACTACACACTGTGAAAACCTGCACTCTGTTTATTCTGTGTCCAGTTAAGAAGCACATGGTTTGCTTTGGGGGATAAAATGCATCACCATCATTAATCATTAATTATTTCTCCTTTATCCTGGTTGTATCTGACCGTAACTCTGAAACTGATTAATTTAACCTATATGAACACTAAAAGAGTTAGATTACAGGGTAAAATAGAAATCATGTTTCTCTTTACGAACCTCCTGCTCATGAATGAAACTTCAGAAACGGAAATTTAACAAGTTTTTCCCGACAGACTTATTCTCTGACTTAAATTCTCTCTATTAAGAAAGAGAAGTTGCAGGAAAATATATAGGTGAAATAACTGATCATGAATTTCTATTTTTGCTCTATTTTATATAACTATCTGAACTATTGGATGATGAATCTGTTACAGTTATAAAAGCTTTGTATTAATCCGTTTAATTGATTTAATGACGGTTGTGTTCAGTATTTAGTGCTAAAAACTCACATCAAACATGTTTTTAATCCCAGCTTTCTGACTGTTTCAGATTTATCTTCAGAGACTGTTTTCAGCTCTGACTTTTCTTGATCATTTAACTCTGCTGATGTGACATGTTAGAAAAAGTTTCTGAACCGGAGCACTGTCCAATCAGAGACCAACGTCCCATGTGGGGGCAGTGAAAAAACTTCCACAAAGCCAGCTCTCGTGTTTCCTCGATTATCTCTGCTCCAATCAGTCTCCTCCATCCTCTCTCCTCTGAGCAAATTAACACAGCCTTCAATATGGCGCAGAGGAGAGAGGACAGAGGAGACGAACCCATGGTCACACACACAAACTCGTCTACCTGAAACAGCCAGAATGATTTGTAATGAATGTATCTTCATTTAATTATCATTACACTGGAGACTACACTTATATTCAAATTACAGTTTGAAAATCCATTTTCTTCTGAGAGCTTGTGCTGACTCCTCTCTCCATACTCTCTCTCTCTCTCTCTCTCTGCCTCCTCTCTCTCAGATGAGAATAAGGCGTATTTCCTGGCGCTGCAGCAGATGATTGAAGAGATGGCAGAAAAAGCTGGTGGGCCTGTGGTTCTGATCGCTCACAGCATGGGGAACATGTACACGCTCTACTTCCTCAACCAGCAGCCACAGGCCTGGAAAGACAAATACATCAAAGCTTTCATCTCTCTGGGACCACCGTGGGGGGGCGTGGCCAAGACCCTCCGTGTTATCACCTCAGGTCAGTGATGGAAGTGGCTTTAGAGAAAGAAAACATCTGGCTGAATGTATCACGTGACTGTCTCAGTAGCTTTCTAAAATCACAACATGACGATCAAATAAAATTTTAAAATAGCACAAGCTAAAACTGGGGATGACTTAATCCAACTTTCATTTCCATAAATAATCTACCTGTGTATTGTTGGAGCTGAAAGGACTGTTTGTGACTTCTGTCTCTGAGCCTGGGCTCTCGCTGAAGTTGTGTGGAGTAATGTTAGTTTTACAGCATGCTCTTATTTTGAAGGACACACAGGTTCATAACAGGAAGTTAGTTGGGCAATGAAACTGGATGTATTAATGCTCCATGAATCTTCTGTGGGAATCTTTAATGTGCAACAGGACAGTTTGAGGATTCTCCTCCTCCCTCTGTTTACTTTGCAGCTCATTGTTTTATTTTTGGTCTGTTATTGGACGTTTGTGTATGTTAGTGTATGTTTGTAGTGACGTTGCAAAACTTTATTTGCATTCTAAACATATCTCAGCTTGCAGTTTTTTGGTATTCTGTAAAGCTGTAAATAACGCCAAGTGAAGCTCATATAGAATGAAACTGAACCTAAAATACACGTAAATACCTGACAATTTATACTCAATGGTCGCAATATTGTAATTATTTACATCCCACGTGCAACAACAGTGACATATCGCGTTTATTCAATACATCCCCTGGCCCTACTTTCTACGCTTTCCTCTTTTTTCTCTCCTTGTCGTCCCTCATGGTGGTTGAGGCAGGTGTGAACAGGCTGTACACTGCAAAAATAGAAATCTAAGCAAGTCATTATGTCTTATTTGTTGTAAAAATTGTCTTATTGTTCTTAATTTGAGCCACATTCACCAGACCAGGTCATAAAAATGTCTCATTTTGAGTGTTTTTAAGACAAATATGAGGTGTAAATTGCTTGTAACAAGTCAAAAAATTCTGCCAATGGGATAAGACGAATTTGCCCGGGAAGTCTCTTGAAATTATAAAGATGTCTTAAAACAAGAATCTTTTATCTTATCCCATTGGCAGATTTTTTTTTACTTGTTACAAGCAATTGATGCCTCATTTTTGTCTTTAAAAAACTTGAAATGAGATATTTTTAGGACCTTGTCTAGTAAATGTGGCTCAAATCAAGAATAGTAAGACACATTTTACTAAAAATATGACATAATGACTTGCTTAGATTTCAGTTTTTGCAGTGTAAGAAGAGGACACAGGTTCCCACTGCTCATCTGTCCTCATCCTCGTGGGTGTGGGGAAGTTAGGAATTACGTGTTAGACTACATAACTTAATCTATAGAGGGAAATGAGATGAGGACGTGGTGGAGTCGCTTCCCTTTTACTGCCTTGGAAAGTACCTTGTGAACAGAAAAGCCTAAAGTGTTGGGATGGAAAGTGAGAAAAGAGAGTTACATCTGCTCTTCACCTGTGTTTCATTTCAACACCTCAATGAGAGCAAGTTTTGCTTCAGACAGATGAGGAATTAGCATTTCTGTCCTTCTATTGGGAAGCTGATGTTTCATAGAATATGAGCTCTGCAGCTTTCTGATGAGATGGTTTGATAAAACTATTGTATCAGATTAAGATTTTGTGCCTCTCACTGTCCAAAAACATCCTCAAATTTCTTCAGATGTGCCTTGTATTTAACATATTTAACACATTTTTGCATCAATGAAAGTAGTTTGAGATCCAAAATATAAAAGGGTGACTCTCAAAGAAATTTGTGTCTCAGACAGAAATGATAAAAATTGACAAACACCTTTGTCAAAAATATGTTTTTATTATATGAGATGATGCCTCATATGAGCGGTTCTTACTGTCCTTTGTTCCGTAGCCAGATTTGAACGCTCAGTCCCTCCTAATACTGAAATTAATATTTGATTCAACAGTAACTTTAGTGACAAATGATACAAAAACGAATTATTTTAAAGAAAGATATGATGTGTTAGATGTGTTTCTATTTAATTTATTTTTCATAAAAAGAACACAGGTACCGAGGGGTCACTTCCATTTTCACTACTTCCACTTTACTGTTACTTCAGAGTTGGTTTTAACCTTTTTAAACCTGTAGCAAGAGAAACAAGAAAGAAAATAAGTTAAAGTTTAACAAAACCAAGAGTAATTATATTGGTGATCATGTCCAAACAGCTTGGAATTCCTTTGAAATTTCCAACAAGAAAAAAAATTGTATTGTGAATTTTGCGTTTATTATAGGCTAACTCTAAAACAGAGGCTGTTATGCTTCTATTTCATCAGATTGTTTTTAAAAATGCTAAACATTATCTTTTCCATCACTGTATTTATTTGATTATTAATTTTTGGGGGGCTTTTGTGCCTTCATTCAGACAGGACAGTGGATAGTGGAGAAAACAGAGTAAGAGTGGGGGGTGACATGAGAAAGTGGCCACAGGCTGGATTCAAACCAGGGCCGTCTGCATGGGGGCCCAGTTCACGGAGTGTGACCTGAACCACAAGGCCATCTGCACTCCCATGACTTTTTTTTATTATGATGGATGGACAGGTTGTGAGGGAAATGACAATGTTGGTATTATGAATGAAATTAGGACTTTTTCACATTTAAACAACAGTAAATTACAAAACTGATGTCTCTTAATATCAAGAAAAATTAGTGACTGAAGTTCAGAGATGCATGTTATTTCTTACGTGATTGAAAAGACAGAAAAACATATTTCACTTAAAACCACAATAATAACACAGCTACACTAATAATATTTAAGAGTTTTGACAATCATGCGGTTATATCAACAACTTGTTTCTTGACTTAAAAAGAAAACAAACACAATCAATAATCCTGCCATTTGAAAACGTGATTGAAAGACTTCAGTAAGACAGTATAAAGGTATTTGTCATCTAAGGGATGAAAAAATATGATCTTGTAAATCCTTAAAATGAGTACAGTCAAACATATGGGTACATAAAAGTGTGAAATTTCATTATATGTTTGAAAACACAAGTTGTTCTTGTGGTGAAAATAGCGCTTCCCTCTGGACACTGTGGTGAAGTAATTAAAACATTTCTATTAAAAAAAAGGTGTTGGCAAAATTCACGCCCAAATTTGACTTGTTGGATTGTAGTTGGAGTTATTCTCTTTGATTATTTGGAAACAAAGAATGAAATGAGTCAGACGCGGTGATTGATCTAAGTCATGGGTGTGAGAACCTCTCAGGGATAGAAACAGGAAACATAAGAAAAAAGAAGAAGAGCAGGTTTCTGTTGTAACCGCTGAGGTTGATGAACCAGTTTTACAAAGGTTTCAAACATGTGCCTCTTTGATTTTGAAGGAGTCATGTCATTTAGCAAAGTCCAATTAAGCATGTTAGCCCTACAGCAGGACTTCTTGGATGGAAAAAGAGGAGAAATACCTGCTCTGAAATGTAATGATTGACATACCACACTGTGTTTAACTGGACTTTGAGTCACAGAGATGGTGTGAGGGCAGCAAGAAAACGAGGGACACCAGCAGCAACCTTCAAGACTTGATCAATTTCTATTGCTGCAAAAAAACAAATTCAAGTTGTTAAAGGACCTTTTTGTATAATTGTTAAATGTTTTGTATTTAACTTAACCTTTTTTCTTAACCTCTGGTCGTCCAACACTCACTTTTGTACCATTTCAAGCTTTTCAATGGACTCAAACTGCTACAATTTCAACCAAAAACTGGGCAAACTGGAATGTTCTTTTATTTCTTTTCATTTTTTTATTAAGCTGTGAAGTCTTTTGTTACCCAAGTAACATCTCTAACAGCTTCTGTGATCATTTCTTGTGCAGCTGCCCTCAAATGTCTTTTTCCTGTATGTGATGAGATGCTGTTTGAAGGAAACTTGCTTCATGTCCTGTTAGTGTAATTTATTCCTCAACACTTTTTGTTCCTGTTGTTGACATAAAGTAGCTCAACGTGTGACGTACTCGCGGCATGTACAGTCTCAGCCTCTTGTCTTTTTAAATCAGTGTTCCTGAAGGTGACCAGCAGAGGTCCAGAGGTGACCGACTGTAAATGACAGAATGAGGAAAAAAAACACGTTTTCTGTCATTTAAAGCCAGTCTTAACTGTTAGACAGTTTTTGAATGTTTTTACTGAAGGTGGATGACTCCATGCACTTCAAGTTCTCTTTCTTTACTTACAGGTGACAATAACCGCATACCTGTGATCAGCCCGTTAAAAATCCGCTCTCAGCAGAGAACAGCTGTGTCCACCTCATGGCTGCTGCCCTACGCACACACCTGGCCCAAAGAGAAGGTGAGTGAACATGAATTCAACTCTAATCTGAACTCAGAACTTAATGTCTGATGAAATACTATATTATCTGAATAAAAGACAACCCTGGATTTAAAAAGAAATGACCCCCTTTTTCCAAGACAGATTTTGGGGAAAAGGGGCAATTTGGTGACAAAATCTTGTTTTCACATGAAGAACATTCTTTTTGAAAATTGCAACAAAGAGTTAATTAATACAATATAAAACAAAGGCCGGCTGTTGCCTATAGCAGTGGTTTCCAACCTTTTTGGGCTGTGAGCCTGTTTTAGCATCACAAATTTCTGGGAACCCCAGAGACACTTTTATTTTCTTCTATTTTTTTAAAAATTATTTCTGTTTTTGTACTTTGTTGTAAACACAAAGTAGCCAGAATTAGTGCACAGAGTGGCTTTTTTTCCCAGCCAGGATAAAGACTTTATTCTTAACTACAAAAAAAAAAACAAAAAAAAACCCCAAAAAAAACATTTTTCCCAAGGGGACAATTAAAGGCACATATAGCAGTGAACAATGCAACAGAGATACGAAACAAACAGCAAATTTAGGCAAAATGATAAAATATTGAGTAGGCCTACAGGAAATAAAAATAGAAAACAGATTGCTTGGATACTAAAGTACTACAAAAAATTGCAATATGTAGTAACAAAATGCTGACAAAATACTACAACACATAGAATACAGTCGTTTTAATTGTGAAAAGAATTATTATTGCTGAGGATAAGGTCTTTTTTAGGATATATTTTTAATAATTACTAGACATTTAAGGGGACCTCATTTGGATTCCAAACGACTCCATGTTGGGCCACGATCCCAAGGTTGAGCAACACTGACCTATAGCACGGTGCCGTGTTAGTGTGCAGCTCATATCACAATGGAAAAAAAAACTTTTGATAAAATAAGAGACTTCTTGTGTAATAGTGCAATATCTAGTGCACTCAGTGTCACAGTGGTTGGGGAAAATAAAACAGTGGGTTACCCCTTTCAAAGATCATGTCTATACCTTATTCTTATTTCACAGACTAAATAGCTTTCTTTGATTTCCTTGACAGGAGGTTGTTTCTCTCTGTATGGTCTCACATTCACAATTCTCTTTCTGCTTTCTGAATCACGCACGGCAGAGTTCCGCCCCGATGCATACAGACAGGGCACCTCTGAGTTAAGTCCCTTATGGCCCCTGTTACAAACACATGAGCAAACAGAAAGAGAGAGAGAGAGGGAGAGAGAGAGAGAGAGAAGCACACTCTGCAAAGTAGATGGAAAGTAGGGAAAAATAATGTGATACACAAGAAACTTGGAAAAACTTGGAAACTTTTGAAAGTGCTCCCAGCCTCCTCTCTCCTCGCGGCCATGTTGTAGGGAGGT
Organism: Thalassoma bifasciatum; assembly: GCA_008086565.1. Taxonomy (NCBI): domain Eukaryota; kingdom Metazoa; phylum Chordata; class Actinopteri; order Labriformes; family Labridae; genus Thalassoma; species Thalassoma bifasciatum. Next base: position 55,003 of record RPOG01001936.1, read on the forward strand.
TTGGTGGAGTGACAAGTGAGAGAGAAGCAGAGAGAAGAAAAAGAAAAGAAGAAGAGAGAGAGAGAGAGAAGGAAGCGCAAGTGTTCAAAGCCTAGTCTCCTAAAATAAGATGATTTTCAAAGAGGATTTTTATCGGGGAAAAAACATTGTCACCTATTCAGAACATTACGGTAATGATCAGAAGTAGCAAACAGGAAACTCAAAGAGAGTCCAGCACTCGCTCTCTTCCTCTCAGCATCACTTTTTTAAGCTTTTAAAGTCTGCCAAATCTAGCAAACACTTTAACCCCCCTCTCTCCTCCTGTCCACCATCAGGTCCTGGTACAAACCCCCACCACCAACTACACCGTGCAGGACTACAAGCGTTTCTTCTCAGACATTGACTTCGAGGACGGCTGGCTGATGCGTCAGGACACCGAGGCGCTGGTGGCCGACCTCACGCCCCCCGGGGTGGTCGTCCACTGTCTGTACGGCAGCGGCATTCCCACATCCGAAGCCTTCCGCTACTCGGAAAAGTTCCCGGACGTGGAACCTGAGGTGGTGTTTGGTGACGGCGACGGCACGGTGAACCTGCTGAGCGCCGTGCAGTGTAAACGCTGGATAGGGAAACAGAAACAGCCCGTGATGCTGAAAGAGCTGCCGGGGAACGAACACGTCAACATGCTGTTGAACTTCACAACTGTGGCTTACATCAAAACTGTGCTCTTCCCCCCGTGAGGCTGCAGAAGGAGAGAGATGGAGAAGCAAATACGTGGATTTCTACAAACACTTTGTTCTTCTGACTGGAAACTTCGCCTCTTTGTCTCAACATCTGTTGCTGAAATACTCCCCCATACATGATACACCTTTTATCATGACATGTCCAAACTTTATTATAAATGCAGAATTACATTTTTAGATTATTTTAAAGCCTTAAAAATATATTGAGAATAATTCTGAGTCTTTAATTAAAGCATGCAGTATAAATGTACATGTTTCTACACCAAATGACCCAGCTCACCTTTATGGAGACAGTTTGTGTCCAGTTCAACTCATGGATTTCATGTGTGTTACTCTTTTCCAGGAATTAACCACAGCCAAATGTTTTTATTAATCCTTACAAAGAGATTCTCACATGATTTAAGGAAATAACATCCACACAAAGATCCACTTTTTAGCTTTTATACCAGCTTTGACAAACTGAACCTTTTACCTACTGAACCAATCACAAGAGCTCGTTTGCCACAAAAACTTAAAAGAAAAAGCTCAAAATGAAACAGCTTGACTTTTTTAATTCTGTTTCGATCATTTTTAGTTCAATCAACTGCAGAATAGAAATGAATGCTCCGTTTTTTTGTTCGTTTTTCCAAAGATTTTCATTGTGAGTTGTGATGACAGCAGTGACATTTGTGATGTGGAGGTCAGAGATCGACCTGAAGAGTCTCAGTTTGACCATGAGGAGGTAAACGAGGCCATGGAAAATCACCTCAGTGGGTTTAATGTTCATGTTTGATGAATATGTGTTGATTCTTTGTGCAGACAGACTCTATAAAGATTTCCTGTAGGAATCAGCTGATCCAGAGGGATTGTGAACTGTGCCACTCATCGTTCCCTCTTGACTCTGAGGGTCAGACCTGCTGTAAATCAGCGTTTGTGTCTCAAACCTTTGTTACCTTTGCCTTTAAAGTAAATGATTTCAAATAAGACAGACTCTCTCTTCTCTTCCTGAAGTTTTTGTTTTGGGAACCACCATGTGTGGACCTGGGGACACCTGGTGATTCCCAAACTTTTTTTGGAGCTCTCCCTCTTTAGAAGATGAAATCACCTTCAGCCCCCCCCCCAACTCTCTACCCCCAGCCACATGCTCTAAAATAAACACGTTCAAATGTTTGTTTCGCGGGGCGCAGATGGCTTAGTGGATTTGGTCGCAGTCCATAAGGTTCGCCCTCGAGGGGGTGGCCCGGGTTTGAGTCCAGCCTGTTTCCCACACGTCACTCCCCACTCTTTCCCCCTTTCCCACTCTATCCTATCCACTGTCCTCCTCTATCAATTTAAAGGCATGAGAAGCCCAAAAATTACTTTAAAAATGTTTGTTTCACTTACAGACATGCAAAGGCCTAATTTATTTGAAATACTGTCACAAATAATGTATACATAACTTTAGCTTCACTGTGTGACGTCTTGCAGAAAATAGAAAAAATTATTCAAAATAAATGCCGAATTTTTTTTTTTTTAAATTCAAATTTTAAAAAAATGCCTCTGCCCAATGACTTTTTCCTAGTGACACTGCAACACGTGAGCTTTAAATTGTGAATGTGAAAATCAACAAACTCTGAAGCCTCAGACTCTTTTGGCCCCGCGCCCCCCTGTCTTAAATCCCTAGGGGTCACGACCCCCAGTTTGAACACCACTGATTTAAAGGAAATCTAGTAAACTTCAAAAAGACTGAGTTTGGGGAGCTGGGAGGGTTGAAAAGGGGTGTTACATTTCCAGAAACTTTCCATGGGGAGTAAAGCTTTGGAAATGTGGATTTCTTCTATATCATTCTATCAAAACTTCCTTGACCTTCAGTCGTCCTCTGATGCTGCCTTTAATCATCTTTGCTCATAAGAGTTTCCATACCTGCTCATGTACAGTACATGTAAGAAGTGTGGCCTCAATAGAAGGCTGACCAAATATCCTCCTTAAAAAAAAAAGAATTAAAATCATGACCAGGGGGATTTTTTTTTTTAATTCCTAAAATGTTTGGGGTCTTTTTCAGCTTGTTCTACAGACCATTGTGATCATAATAAAGCGTTACACTGAGCTACTGACATTATTCTGATGCACCAACCTGTCAAGATGGGGAGCAGGAAAATATGCTCTGACTGTTAGTAGAGCTGCACTCTTGGACAGAAAATGCCAAAGTGGAAATGCGCTTTAACAAACAAGCTGCAGATAAACAGTAGTACTCCTCTTTCCTTCATGGTTGTGACCAGTGACAGGCACCATGTCTTCAAAACTGGCAACAACGTGTCAGACGAAAAAATAAATACCTCAGAATCTAAATTAAACTTTAACTAAGATTTACAGGCATTCATTTTATCTTTTTGCATCCATGAGACAAGTCTTTGAGTGGGCAGCCAGGGTTTGAATCCAACAAATACACTGTCCTTCCTCTCTGAATAAAGGAATAAAAAACACAAAATACTTTGAAAATGGACTGAGTTTGGGAAGTCCCCAGGGAGCAACAGCAATTTATCTTTCTGATATGATCCCACACCAAATTAAATTACAGTGTGATTATAATGTTGGACAAAATGTTTAGTTTTTACTCTCATGATCTGGTGAAGTTTCAAAATAAAATTAAAAATTGTGACAGTCACCGTTGGAACCAGAACTTCCATTTTCACAAAGTATGAAGAATTACAAGAATGTTTTCTGCTGCTCTTTAATGCCCCGTGATGTTTCAAGAAAGAGCAGAACAAAACCAGAAGCTTCTGCCTGACTTCAGTTTGTGAATAATGCTGAATATCCTAATCCTATCATCATCATATCAGTCCTTCTGTGAACACAATCAGAAAGTTTTTATTGTCATCAATAAAACCACAGAGAAGTTTGGTAAAGAAAAAGCATCAGTACGATTTCATGAAAGAGCTTCATTAACAGTTGAGGCATCAGAGGATGATGTGATGATGTTTGACCTCTGACAGTCAGAAGTGAAAAAGCAGCAGTGCTGAAACTTTAGTCCTCACTCCTCATCAGGGGTCCATCTTTTAACCCAGATTTCTGAGTCAGAAGAAACATCTTGAAAGTCCCGAGGTCAGAGGATACTACATGTCAAAATTTAGGACAAAGGGAAGCGAAAAGTTTTGTTTCCTGTCTTACAGAAAACTTCTGCACAGTCCAGCGTCAGCAGAAACGTTCCTTCTTCATGTTGGTCCACCAGACTCTGACAGGACAAACCACAAACAGGTGAACATGGTCAGATGCTTCAAAACATGGGAAGAGTCTCAGAGTCAGGTAAAACCAAAACCAACCAACAGGTGTAGCACGGATTCATGTATCTGTTTCTTACCTGCAAATCCTGGATGCCTTCCCTTAATTCTTCTCTTCTGTCTCCAACACACCAGGCCAAGCTCACGTGGAAAGATGGATCCTAAAAACAAGAGGAACATGGAAACGTGACATAGGGACAACGGTAAGGCTCTGTAGTAGAAGAGTCCAGGTAGTTGAACTGACCTGCCTGTCTGATTTGTCACTTTTCAAACATTTGGAGCATCATTAGACACTAAATAACCTTCTCAGATGAAGAGAAATTTAGCTAAAATATACATTTTAATTTAGATAAAATGGACTTAATATGACAAAAAGTTTTTTAAAAGTTAAGATAGGGTTTGGAGTCAGAGTACAAAAACAGAGAATCACATTTCCAGAACATGTGAATTAGTGTTTTTCAGAATAAAATGAAGTTTGATAAGATCCTGCTTACAATATGGCAAACAGCACAGAGACAAGTGTCAAAACTTCTGGAATAAAGTCATTTGAAGTGATGAGACCAAAATTGAACTTTTTGGCCACAACCATTAACGTTACATTTGGAGAGGAGTCAACAAGGCCTATGATGAAAGTTACACCATTCCTACAGTGAAACACAGAGGTGGATCACTGATGTTTTGAGGATGTGTGAGCTACAAAGGCTCAGGAAAATTGGTCAGAATTGATGGAAGGATGAATGCAACATGTTATCAGAAAATACTGGAGAAAAATTGGTATTCATCAGCCTAGAAGCTGCACATGAGACGTACTTGGTCGTTCCAACATGATAATGATCCAAAACACAAAGCCAAGCGGACCTGCCATTGGCTACAGCAGAACAAAATGAAGGTTCTGGAGTGGTCATCTCAGTCTCCTGACCTTGATATTATAGATCCAGTGGGGGGAGACCTCAAACCTGCAGTTCATGCAAGACAGCTCAATAATTTACAGGAACAAGAGGCTTTTTGCCAAGAAGAATGGTCAGTTTTACCATCTGAGATAATAAAGACCCTCACCCACAACGACCACAAAAATTTAAGCTGTCATTGCTGTTTAAGAGGGAAATACATTGCATAAAAAACTGGAGTGTGTAAACTTTTGAACAGGGTCATTGTGGTACTTTCTGTTGTCATTATGATTTAAAAAGAATTAACTACTTTTTTTAATAAGTGTCTTCACCCAACCACTAACCATGGGTGACAGAAAAGTTTTTATGTTTTCATTGTATTTTCTGAGAAAAGGCCAAAAAATAGAAAATCTGCTGGAGGGTGTAAACTTTTGGGCACAACTGTACATTGATTTTAGATCATACTTTGCAAATTCAATATAATTAATCACATTCAAATGCCACAAATCACGGCCCATAAATGGAGAATGGGGGAAGGGGAGTTTAATTTTGGTTTCTTTGATTAATGTCTGAAACTTGAGATTTTGTATTCAGTATGCAGGAAACTTTGTTTGAAAATAACATGTTTTGAAAGATAACATCCCAGTACTGCAAGTAAGAAATGCCTCAAGAGGGGCAAAGACGTCCATCCAGTGAAAAGGCCTATGCATTATATTTTCACTGTATAAAGTCCAGTGACTTCCTTTCAGCAGCAGAAATACAGTCTCAGCTCAGGGTAAGTTCAGCATCAGTGACAGTGAGTGGACAAATGACCTGATAGAAAGTGTCCAGGTTGAACTCCTTCATGGTTCTGTCCACTGCTTTAGTCAGATCCATCAGCTGAGAGTGACCTGAGGTCACCTCCATCCCCAGGAACGTCCTGGAGCAGACGACAGAACAAGGTCAACAGACAGTGGAAAAATGGTCCACAGAAAGACAAGAGAAGCTTGAGATGATCTGACTTTTCCTTCAGTTTGTCTGAACAAGGTTTTGGACTGACATGCAGACCTGTGTGTGCGTGTGTGTGTGTTTGTAGAAGTTCTGCATCTTTCTTCTACTGTCTTGTTGCTCTCTTTTGCACCTTTTCTTTAGAAATGATCAGCAAAAGCTTCTTCTTTCAGCATTAACTTAACTGCCAGGATTTGACTTTTTTTAAAGGTCCAGGTGATGCAGTCTGTTATTCAGACAGTGAGAAAGAGTGAGATAAATTGAGGAGTATTCGTTTACCTTGTTCCTTCAGCATTACAGTAAATCTTCAGTCTCTCTGCCGAGCACAGAAACCTGATGACAGAAAATAACCAGGGCTGAAATAAGAAACAAAGAACCACCTATTATCATGTTTAAATCTCTACGTCATTATAAATTATTCATATTCAGCACCAAAGACTCTTCATGATGCTTCAGCTTATGCGGCACTACCTCACCATGTGATACTAGTCACAGGGAACTAATAATAAAATAATTTTAACCAAAGTGGTTAAAACATTAAAACATGGACTGGTGAGTCACTATAGAACAGTACTTTAAATTTTACCCTCCAGTGCTGTTTGCTTTGTTTTAAATTATTTGAGATGAAGAAGTAAACATTGCATGCTTCGGCTCAAATTTCCTACTTTCATGGTGTAATACCACTAGGGCATAAACCTTTTTATTTTCCACAAACTAAGCTGAAAGTCCAAAATCCCTAACTTTTGTGAGCATTGAATATCAATGACTGTTAAAACTGCAGGTAAATCAGAGCCAGATAGTTCTCCCTTTTGTGTATTATGTACACTAAATAAACTGTAAATATGCCTTATAACTGTCTGAGCGAACCTCTTGCTGTGCTTCAGACCAGCCTTGAGACTCTGAGTGAAGGGTTGGATCCAGTGGTGTCTCAACACCACCGTCTGAGACAGGCTGAGGTGGAACTCCTCCTGAGGGGTCAAATCCACACCACGGGTCCTGGCTTCCTCCAGCAGCTCCTCTAACAGGGGCCCAAACTCTTCCTCAGGCTGGTCTGACGCACAGGGGAGGGAACAAAAATCAAACAATAAACCAAAGAAGAAAAGTTCAGGAATCAGTTTGAAGAATTCATCATGAGTTGCACATACATAGATAATATGCCAGATTTATATGTAGTCTGTGCATGTTTTCTTACATGGTACATAGACATAAGTGGCCCAGTTTCCGTTTTCATGTTTAAAGGAGCGGATGCGTCCACCGTGAAGACCACTGTCCTCAGACTTTGGGTCAGCTTCATCTGGAAACATGGCCAACAGGCAACCAGGGAGAGGCAACCTGCTGGATACACCATCAAAACAAGTCCTTAGAGTTTAGGTCTTAGAAGTTCAATATCAGGAAATGTGATTACATTCCAAACAAAAGCTTATATTTAATAATGACAGAAGATCAACCTTAAAGCTTCAATTGTAACCAGTGTCAAACAGAACTGTGAGTTGCAATGCAATCTACAATAATACCGTTATTTACAGGGAATATTGTAAATTTACTATAAAAAGCTGCACTGTAAGACTTTGCTGTAAATTTACAGCAGAATCACAACAGTAACATACTGTATTTTGGTCTCACAGTATATAACTATAATAAGCAATGCATTCTGGGACTTTTGTCCCCCACCCTCCTCACTGATGGTTGCAATAGTTGTGATGTTGCATTTAACAAAAGCATTCTAGGTATAGCTTGTGATCCAACACTAAGTACCCTGGCCCAAATTGTATAAGTAAAATTTGAAGTGTTAATAACACAGTACTCTGCTACCAAAGCTTGTGCAAACATACTGTAAATTTACAGTAAAGGGTTTATATTGTACTGTTCCACTGTAAATGTACATTTGTTTATCGTACACCTATGGCCAGTTTTTTTGTTGTAAATTTCAAGCATCATACTGCATCTCTGCTTACAATAAAATGCTGTTACTTCAAAATACACCAAAGTACAGTAACAAATACACAATGTTGCTGGCTAAACTGCTGCTAGTAAAATACTGTGAATTTGCAGTAAAAAAGTTTTAGAGAAAATCACTAGCCCTTTGGGTTGGACCCCCCTTTAAGTCTGATCCTAAAACCGCCCCTGCTATGGAAACAGACTTGCTGCCAGCTTTGTTTCCACTTTACAGAATCGAAAACTAGCGAGGCAACAAAATTAATCCAACAGTCATACAAAAAAACACATTTATAGCAGTAAAAGGTGACAGTAGAGGGTGGTTAGGAAAATAGCAATAGTCCATGAAGCCTAAATACTGCCCCACTGTTTAGTACCTGGTCTGGAGAACCTGCTCCTGGACTCTGGGCTTCTTCCTGACAGGACCGCTGTGGTCCTCCTCTTCTTCTGGAGCCTTCTTCACCTCCTCCAGAGGAGACAGAGCTGAGGGGCCGGTGTTCGCCTCCTTCTCCTCCTTCCCCTCCTTCTCCTCCTCCTCCTCCTCCTCTGAGCTGCTGCTGTAGGCGGCGAACATCCCGGACTGTGAGTCCTACAAACACACAGTCAACATGGAGAAGCTGACACAGCTCCACACCGACACACAAAGTGATTTAAAGACACAAATACAAGAGGAGTCTGTAGTCAACGTCCATCACACGCAGGTATTCGACATGTAAACTTCCCTTTAGTTCTTCTTCTTCAACGTTTAATTAACAACTCATTGGCGCATTTCCGCCACCTACTGGTGTGGAGGTTAGACAAAGCACCCCTTCAGTTGATAAGTAATAATCACTTTTTAAAAAATTAATTAACCCTCCCATTTGCTTCAGTTTTAGTCTACTCTTTGTGTTCTTAGTACTTAAAAAGCACAAGGTGTAATATTTTCTCCAACTTTTTTTGTTTTTGTGAAGATGTTTCAAACATATTCACATTCACTTAAAATTACTTAAGCAATATATGGTATGATAGGCCTTATTAACATCAATTTTTCACTCTTTTTTGAGTATTTTTTTTTTACTTTTATCACTTATTATCAGCGGGGCTATGTTTATGCATTAATTATAACATAAAGGTATATGTCTGTGTATGCAGGATATTGTATTGTAATGATTTTATTTATTTTAATGGCAGCATGATGCTATAAATTTTTATTAAACACACAAAATTTAACTAAAATATTGATGACTAATTTTACATTCAAATAGCATAGCATGAAACAATCCGTGTAATTTTCAAGCAACTCTATGAGAGAAAACCAAAGTTATGACAAAATGGTGAAACCAATTAGATCAAACTGACCTGAAGACAACAGGAAGGTTAAAGAGAAAATAATTGTCAAAAGTGTTGCGTTGAAAAAATGACTTGTATTTTCTTTGAAGCATTAGAATAAACATTTGATGAAATTATTTCCAGAAATCTGTAGTTAAATCTCCACAATATCTCACCTTGCTTTCACTCCTGTCAGGTTTTGAATAATCTGTTTCCTGTTATATCTTATCTCTAGCTCTATAAAATCACTGTCTCCTCCAAACTACCAGTAGTGTTTTGAGATATTGCATTTAGTAGTGTTAAGTGGCATTTAGTGTTCAATCCTGTATGTTCAAATCTCAATGGAATAAGTGTTGTTTCATTTGTCTTCCAACATCACTCGTCGTATTGACTTTTCTTTGAATCCTCCTTCAGAAACATCATTTTCTTTTCCTTCCTTCCTTTCACTGCTTTTGCCACCTTTCCTGTAGTCTTGTTTGAATAATGCTACTTACTTGAATTAATTTTGCTCCTGTCCTAATTCAGGTTTGAAGTCCAGGAAAGAATACTAAATTGATTTCAATTAACTTGTTTATTACAATTCTTCCAAATTATCAAAAAAGTTTAAAGGCTCCATTTCTTGTCTTTGTCTATAATCTTATACAGAAAAATATGCGTATCTACATATGCATGCACTTCACTTTTTTGCCCCTAGTATTTTTGTTTGGATTTTTTGTATAAATACAATAACAGTTTAACAACTGTACAACAAAAAATCAGGCATCAAAACCATACATTAAAAGACAAATTACACAAACATATACTCGTACTCACACTCAACTTTTACACACTTTGAATTATAAGATACATTCAGAAAATTAAATTCTACAATTTATGTTCAGGTGAAGCCTATATTTCTGGCTTCTATAATGGTCATAGGAGGTTCCCAGCGCTGGACAAAATCTCTTCGTTTGCCCATAGCAATGTAGGATAGTCCCTCCAAGCAGAGCCGGCCCAAGGCATAAGCAAACTAAACGCCTGCTTTGGGCCCCGCAGTTACTAGGGCCCCCCCAAAAGCAATCCACAAAATATTTTTTCTTTCGCTTTTTATTTATTTTATGGAATAATGTAAACATCACTGCAAGACCTGCAATGAGTTTACAGTAGATGTGTGAATAATCAACAATTAATATGATTGGCAGAAATAGAGGGCCCCGAATCAATGGAGGCTTGGGCTGGCTCTGCCTCCAAGCCAATACATTCTGAAAGTTCCCTTATCCACATCCTTAGTGTAGGAGCGTCCATTCTCTTCTAACATAGTACAATAGCTTACCTTGCTTGTAGAAGTCCAAAGTATATACGTTTTGTCTGTTTGTATGTTTATATAAAGTCCTGTGGATATATCACAAGCACACAAAGTTTGGCATTCATAGGAATTTTTGTTTTAAAAACCTCTGAAAAACATCTTATAATATCTTTGCATTTACATTTCCCTGGCATTGGACATTAGCACGTTGTAGAATTTAGAGAGGTTGCACCACCCTTTTAATTTTTTATTTCATTGACTCTCACTTCACTTAACCTCCTTGACCTGAGTGCAGCTATTGAAACTTTTTCTAAAAACACCCTCCTTGACAGACCGGCCTCATCAGAGTCACAAACACTCCCTTTAATTGGTATAAATCATGTCTCTCTGGCTGCACTCGGTCCCCCCAACTCAAAACCTCATAACCCCAGTCACCCCTGGTGTTCCTCACATACAGTTGTGCCCAAAAATTCCTATCAACCTTTAACCATGAGTGACACAAAGGTTTTTGTGTTACCATTCATATTTTGTGAGAAAAGGCCAAAAAATCAGAAAACTCTGCTGGAGGGTGTGTAAACTTTTAGGCACAACTGTAAATATATATAAATAAAAAAATAAAAAAAATATATATATATTTATATGTATATATATATATATATATATATATATATATATATATGTGTGTGTGTGTGTGTGAGTGTGTGTGTGTGTGTGTGTGAGTGTGTGTGTGTGTGAGTGTGTGTGTGAGTGTGTGTGAGTGTCTGATGGGGGGGACATACCAATTAACTCTTGGTCTATTCATGTTCCCGTGCGGAGCAGCAGCAGCTCTGGAGCTAACCATCGAGAAAATGATGCATATGTATGTGTTAGCTAAGAGGGGGTCCTGTGAGCTATATGCATTTACTGGTAAAACACCCGTAGTTATGGGGCCATTAGGTAAAGCACGGGACACGTTTGGCCTGTTTTACTGATCCAAACATCCCATTTTCGGCCCTAGAAGGAGCCACCATCCAAGAAGCAGAGAGAGACCGACCGAGCACCAAATGCGGATGTCCAGACGCGAAAATCGGTGGAAGAAGCTAACTAAAGGGAGCTGCTTCCAGATTGGCCTGCTTTAGTCATCTCCTCCTGTGGTCCAGCTCTCGGTACGAGTTGTTTTTAAACGCATCAGTCCTAAACTAACGCATGTATCCTTGTGTTGTTCGCTCAGCTATTGTATTAGCTCAGTGCTGTGTTAGCAGGGAGCTACAGCTGCTAGCATGTCTGCCTTGGTTTCGGGGTTTGTTGCTAAAAGGCGAAAAACACAACGACGCGCCCATACACGTGTTTCTCTACGGGGTAAATTCAATTTTTTTATCAGATGCAAAACTGCAAACCAATCAGAAATATGAAACGACTATAAAACTTGTTGTAAAACGTGTCTCAGTCTGTGTGTTTATATGCAAACTCGCTGTTCCTGTATTCCCTACATCCTCAGGTCAGACGGTAGTTTACACTTGTGCTCAAGAAAACCTCAATCCCAATTATGGTTTCTCCATGAAATATACATTCTCAATACAAAGCGGTCACTTAGTGCTGTCTTTGGAAAAAATAAAACCAGCCTTCACCCTGAAACCCACATTTGCACATGAACCTTAACTAGTTATGAATAGTGTGTGTAAATTTCTGTATGTTTCATCATTACAAACAGGGTTGGCTGAAGAAATCAAACTAGGTCACTTAAAACATCATGATTGACACTACAACTGTTATTATTCACATCATTTTTATCATCTAGGCTATCTAGGCTTTTCATGTTTATCTGCTACCTCAGCATCATCATCATCATCACAGCTGAAAATAAAATAGTTTTTCTAAAGAGCATTAAATATAGTCAGTAGGAGAATATTTCCTCTGCTTCTTCACGTCTCAGATAAAATAAACCCTATTTATCTTTAATGCAGCACGTTATAATTTTTATTTATATCAAAATTAAATATTAAATGAGGCGTGTGAAGTAAAAGAAGCTACATAAGCTACCAAAGCTGGCTCCATCCTTACAACCTGATAAACTTCAGAAATTAAAACACTGGAGAAGCATTACAATCAATTTTTGACACATTCATGTAGATTCTGATGTTAGTCATTGATCTAACAGTGAGATGTGGTTGCACCACATTATGATGCTAAAACTATTAAACTTCATTTATGCAATTAAGTTTTGGATGCATAACCCACTTTTACCATTAACCTACACTGACATCTACATAAATATGTTAATAAAAGGTAGATTGTGTTGTTTTAGACATATGGTTTGTGCTGATGACATTGATACTAATAATGATTATTTGAATGCTTGTGCACTCTGATTATACTCTTGCGACTGCAGTATCTGATTCCTCCTTTCAATAAGATAAATGCAGCGTCTACTTTACCTGCCTCTGATGTCTTCACTTGCTTTTGTTACCTGAAGAATCCTCACATACTGTACAATACATGGATTTAATATCCGAAGTGTCACCCATCTGTTTCTAAAACAGAGTTTTAGAGCAAAATGGCTGTATTGGAAATTGGGCTGTTTGCGAAATTGGCAATCCAGACATGACACATTCTTTGTACCAGGCTGTAAACATGTTAACTGCTGCTCTGAAAATGTTTTTTCTTCTTTTTTTTTGCTTGGTGTGATTTGTGTATGGTGGTTCTGGGGCTAGTATCAAGCTGACACTTGACAAACAGCAGATTTTAGCACTCAGGCATTGTCTCATATTATCAGACCAGAAGGTGCCACTTGAGAACCCCTGACAAACAAGAGTTATCTCTTGCTCAGCTGGTTGAATTAAATTAAAACTAACATTAACCCAGTGAAAATTCGGACCTGAGTAAGCTCACTGGTGTCGGATAAAGAGAAAACCTGAAACTCCAACCTGACAACATTAGCCGTGTCGATAACGCCATGTCCAGAGGTTACACCTTCTACATCATGGTAGAGCCGTCCATGTTTGAAATATTAATTAGACCTTAAGTTCGGTATCAACCAAGCAGTCAAGTATGGATCAGTACAGTTTGGTACTGGTCGGATTGGTAAAGCCTGGTCCTGTTGTGTTTCCACAGCCAAACGTGTCCTTCATGGTAGGTGGTGTGTAAGCGGGATGCCGATTGCTGCGTCAGTTACGCAATAGCGTGATGGCGTAGCAGCGGAACACAGTGTACCAAGCTAATACATCCAACAAAGAAGAAAAAAAAAGCGCACTAAACAAAGAGCAACAATGGAGGACATTCAGCAATTCATCCTCTCTGTGATTGGCATGTGGCCCTTTGTTACAAAGTGTAGTCAGAGTTTGTTCCAAAGGAGGGTTACCACTGTCGAACAGGAAGTGACAATTCTTTCGACCAATCAACAGACTCCAGTGTTTCAAGCTCCACCCTCTTGGGCCAGTTTGGTACGTCTGGCACCCCAACATAAAGGTACCAAAAAGGGGGACGGTACAGGTCAGTAATTTGGTGACCTGTACCGGTCAGAGAAAATGCCATAAAAGGCAGGATGAGCCAGGATGAACCCAACTGAAGGTCAGAGGTCAGACACAAGGTTGAGAACAACATCAGATTCTCAAAGCTCAAAAGATATGTTTCCAATATCCTACAGTAATATTAGAGAGACTCCACTGGTTTCAAAGACGCTGTCTTTCAAGTCTAAAGTTTAGTAAATTGTACATGAGGATTTTTGTCATTTTCTTAATGTTTCTTGAAAGTCTTGACCTCTTACGGTATTCCCAATATTTTTTCTCTTCATTGCAGATACCTCTACAAGGCCAGGAGGAAAGTGAAACACACAAGATCTTCTTTGTCTCTGCCCAACGTGGAGCTGTCTTTGTCGTAGCATCCTACGTCACAGCCACTTCATCCAGATCTTCTCTCAGACATTCAGAGTCTAAACATGGAGTGAGTTTTCTGTCTGTTTTCTTAAACTGTGTGCAGCTTTTAGCCCCTTACTGACACAAGTGCCTGTCTCTCTTTCTCATAGCAGTTGGGCCACGTCAGCTGCCAAGCTGAATCCCTACAGCCGAGCTCGCATGGCTGAAACATGGCAGCAGCATACTGTCGCTCCTCCTCAAGTCGTCCACACACTCCCTTCTGGAACGGAGACTTCGTTAGGCTGCGCTGTGTATGGCATTGTACTGCAGCCAGATGCTACGTCCTTACAGCAGCAACAGAACCAGCACGGACAGCACAGCCAACACAGCCAACAGCACAACGGATCAAGTCAGCAGCATGGAGGCGGCCAGCACAGCCAGCAGCAGCACTCTGCCCAGACCCAGCAGACCTCCCTGCAGGTGGGAGCAGAGGGGGGGCACAAGTGTGGGGCCTGTGGACACGATATCTCACACTTGGCCAACCCACATGAACACCAGTGCATGGTGAGTCAGGACAGGTCGTTCCAGTGTACCCAGTGCTTGAAGATTTTTCACCAGGCCACAGACTTACTGGAGCACCAGTGTGTCCAGGTGGAGCAGAAGCCATTTGTGTGTGGGGTGTGTAAGATGGGCTTCTCCCTTCTTACCTCTTTAGCCCAGCATCACACATCCCACAACAGCACCAACCCAATGAAATGTTCAATCTGTGAGAAGACCTACAGACCGGGTTCTTCTGGCACAGGCACATCCAACCAAAACAGTCTCCAGCACTCCAGCGCCGATCGGGCGTCGACTAGCAGCAGCTCATCCATCCTTCCTTTCCCCTCGGCGCGAGACCGGCCGTACAAATGCTCAATCTGCCAGAAAGGCTTCAAACACCTCTCGGAGCTCACGAGGCATGAGCGGGTGCACACGGGGGAGAAGCCTTTCAAATGTGACACGTGTGACAAGGCCTTCAGTCAGTCGTCGCACCTACAGCATCACCAGCGGACTCATAGCAGCGAGCGGCCGTTCAAATGTGCGGTTTGTGAAAAGAGTTTCAAGCATCGCTCCCATCTCGTGCGCCACATGTATGTGCACTCTGGTGAGCACTTATTCAAATGTAACTTGTGTGAACTACACTTCAAAGAGTCGTCAGAGCTCCTTCACCACCCCTGCCATCCGCAGGGCTCCCGCCCATTCCGCTGTGCCACATGTGGTAAGGGTTTCAAACGGCCGTCTGACCTGCGACAGCACGAGCGGACGCACTCTGAGGAGCGTCCCTTCCACTGTGATGAGTGTCAGATGAGCTTTAAGCAGCAGTACGCCTTGGTGCGCCACAGACGCACTCACAAAGACCCCACAGACCGACCGTTCAAATGCAATCTGTGCGACAAGGGCTTCATGCAGCCCTCTCATCTCCTGTACCACCAGCACGTCCACGGTATGGACAACCTTTTCAAGTGCGCCTCATGCCAAAAAGAGTTCAGCCAGTCAGGAGAATTGCTCAGACACAAGTGTGGTGAGTCCCCCAGCACATCACCTGACAAGCCGTATAAATGTGATGTCTGTGGTAAGGGCTACAAAAAGAGCTCGACATTACAGCGTCATCAAAACTCGCACTGCCAAGAGAAGCCCCTGAAATGTTCTCTTTGTGACCGCCGCTTCCTTTCTTCTTCAGAGTTCGTTCAGCACCGCTGCGACCCGTCACGGGAAAAGCCGCTGAAATGTCCCGACTGTGAGAAACGTTTCAAATACTCATCAGACCTGAACCGACACCGGCGCGTGCACACGGGGGAGAAACCGTACGAGTGCAGCCACTGCAATAAAGGCTTCAAACAGCGGGAGCACCTCATAAAACACCAGAGCACCCACTCCCGGGAGGGCCAGTTTAAGTGTGTGTGGTGTGGCGAGCGTTTCAGTGACTTGGGCTCTTTGCAGGATCACACGGTGCAGCACACGGCAGATGGAGGAGGTTACCCAGTCTCCCAGTGCTTGTAAACACACTCTGAACTGACAAAACCCCTCTGCACTTGTCTATCTTTGTAGGCTTTATATCCAGCCTAACTATCCAGGCTATTCTTATATTTCTGTTTAACAATTTTGATACGTGAAGATTTTGTTTGTAGCTAACCTGCCTAAACCTTTCACCCTTTCACCCGAGAGTTCCCAAAAGTCCTTTTTTTCTGTCCTCTTCTTCTCAAACTTGTGCCCTCCCCTTTTTGTTCACATGGCGAATAGAAGCAGAGAGTTCACAGCCTCTGTAACTGGCATTATCCAAAACAAACTTTTCTGTAGTGTGTGTTTCTTTTACCGCTTGGCGAAGAGCAAGGTTGTAGCAGTCGAATGGGTAAAGGAGGGCAATGGTTTCATCACGTACTGTGATAGGTTACACACAGAGACTCAACCCTAACAGCCAATACAGAAACTAAAAGATGGACGGCATACGACGGTAACGTATGTCCTGATGATATACAGTTGTACCTAAAAGTTTACACCCACCTCCAGCAGAATTTTCTGATTTTATGAATGATAACACAAAAACCTGTCACTCATGGTTAGAGGTTGGGTGAAGACATTTATTAGCAAACAAATGTGTTTATTCTTTTTAAATCATAATGACAACAGAAACTTCAAAAACGACACTGTTCAATTTTTTATACACACACATTGATTACGAACAAATAGATCGCAGGTGAGGATGGTTACCTTTAGTAGACATTCACACACGTTTGTGTTTACTTTTGTGCATTTTGTGTAAACTTCCTAACAGGGTCAATTTTGAAGTTTCTGTTGTCATTATGATTTAAAAAGAGTAAAAAAATTTTTTTTCAATAAATGTCTTCACCTAAACACTAACCATGAGTGACAGAAAGAATTTTGTGTTATCATTCACATTTTCTGAGAAAAGGCCAAAAAAAATCAGAAATTCTGCTGGGGGGGTGTAAACTTTTGGGCACAACTGTATAACAATCTGAACCTTCAGACAGCTCTGGTTTTCTGCAGTGACACAGAGCTATTGTTTTCCATGTATAGAAAACATTTCCTGGCTTTAGTTTGAGATCTGGCAAATCAAGAGCAGCAGCTTCTTAGTCCTCAGCTTAGTGACCCATTACCGTAATTTCTGGACTATAAGCCGCTATTTTTTTTCACATGCTTGGAACCTAGGGGCTTGAAGAGTGATTCAAAGAGCCTCATGCCACCAATACATTTAGGCCATGTTTATGCGACAGTGCTGCACTTTTACCCCGAAAATGCAGAAACCGCATTGCAAAAGGTCTGTTTACATGGAAATGCTGAGGGACTGAAAATGCTGTGGTTTGCATGCCAGGTCTGTAGATTGGGATAATTGCAGGTGCAGTGTAGAGGACAACAGTTCAGAAGCTGAAGAAGAGGTGAGGAGATCATCTTGAGTTTACATTCAGTGCTTCTTCACTGATTGCAAAACTGGTGCACATTATCTTGAAAGGCAGTCAGCAGATTCTCTAACCCAAGTACAACAATTATCCACTATTAATGACTGTCATTATTATTGTCCGGTTTGCGCATGGCACAGTGAAAGTATCATGCACAAAGTGGAGGATGATGTCAGGGTTCCCACTGAAAACTCTGGTGAAACAGCGCTTCTGAAAAATTCCACTCTGGGGCCTGTTTGCGTTTTAGGTCGACTAAAACGCTGATTCTGTGTAAACGAGAGGCTGAAGCGCAACAATGTCTTTGCATTTCACCCCTAAACTGTCGTTGTGTCAACGGCCCGTCTGTGTTACAATGTGGACACTGTCGGCTTTAAGACAAGTGCGGCCTATATATGGAAAAAAGTATATATTTTGAAATTAGGGGGTGCGGCTTATATTCAAGTGTGCCCAATAGCCCGAAAATTATGGTACTCCTTCTTCAAACTGAAAGGGCCCATCAGAGTAAAACAGTCGGACCTAAACAGACCCAGCACAGGACGTTAGTTCACCTCAGCTAGATTTGATGGTATTTGTCATTGCAGTGCTCTTGTGTGGAATCTTCATTTGTGATTTTTTTTTTCCTCTTATTTATTTGAAGTATCCTTCCATTATTTACCTTTCTGTATTAAAAAAAGAGAAGTACTCGTTTTCTTTCAGGGGTCAGTATTGTCAGACTTGTGGTTGTCATGGAAACTTCAAACATCAGCCTGTACATATTGTGATCGTCCGAGGATACTCTGCCACACCAGTTGTAAATGTCAGAGTGTGTATTTCTTAAAAAACCAGTATATAAGAATAGTTTTTGTATTCTTGCTACTTTTTAACATGTAAACATTTTGCCATACGTTGTTTTTGTAGTTCACGTTGTATCAATATGTTGCAGGGAATCTCAAAGAGCGGCCTGCCGTTATGTGTGTGTGTTTGTGTGTGAATGTAAATGGTTATTGGTCAAACAGGAATATTTGATGTCTGTTTATGATTTTCTATGTTTTGAAGGAAATGTTGAGCCTGTTTATCATGTGACCTGTTGTTTACGGTTGACCTGGAGTTAGTGAGTGCAGCTTACTGTAAGAGTGAACGACGTCTTCCACCTCGGGCGTCCCAAGCACAAGTTTGTCCACCTGTAAGCAGAGGTTCCTGTCGTTTATTTGATTCCCCGCCTCCTGCTTTCACTCGAGTGCAGTTTGGACGTATTGAATATTCACGAGAAGGCCATAGGAGATTTAAGTCACTTCTCTTTGTCTTTGAGCCTTAAAACGAGACCATGGTGCCGCTCCTCCTCTTTCTTCTGCTGTGCCCTCTGTGTCAGCCTGTTATCAAGCATCACTCTTGTATTTCCTGAATTTAGAAGTATAAGACTTAAAATAACACATGCTTATGTATCATTTCCATTGACTTTGGTAATAAGGCATGTTTTCCTGAACTTTGGGTCAGTTTTGAGATGGTTTTGTTTCCTGGGCCTCATATGAACTAGTATTTGACAAATGTTTCTGAAGTCAAAAAAAGGAGATGCTCTTCCTACTCTTGATTTTCAGACACAGTCTGTCAGTAAAGTTCAGATACCTCACTAAAGAGACTCAAAAAATAGACTGCAAAATTGGAAAATGAGGAAAACCCTCTTTCAAATGCTGGAAACCTTCTTTACATTGTACATGTAAAAGTTCGATCAGGCCCTTTGTTACCTCCCGACCCCCTTTCCTTCTATTTTTATTTTCATCATCCATCAGCTCAGTTCATTAGCCCATGGCTTCTCTATCTCTGCATGCTTGCTGTGTTAGTTCCTGTACCCTGTCCCTGGGAACAGGGGGTCTCTATCCTCCCCTTTCATACTGTTAGCAGTTTGTATGGATGGTGTTAAAAAGAAGAAAAGATGCCGACGTGTAGTATGTGTACATTCTCGAAGATTTTTTCTGTATGTGAATTGTCAATTAAACACACATCACTAACGAATAAAACATTTTTTACAGCCTTGGATTTGTCAAAAGGTTATTTAAGCATGAAATCCACTAGAAATTTGGACGGTGCCCAAACCAAACCAAAGTCCGTCTGGTTATGTCTCACTAAACTACGTTTGGACTGTGCATAGGCTCCTTGAATAAAGCTAAAGCTCTGTACATTCTGCAGAAACTCAGAAACTATTACAGCTAAGGTCTCAGGATGTGAAAATGTGAGAGCTCAAAAAACACACAAGAGGACACAAACTAGATTACAGTTATGAAATGAGGCAGTAAAATCATCCAGAAAACAAGATCATATTTGGGTCAAAAATTGTTGTTTGCAGGTCAAAATAGTCTTAATATAGGTATCAACCCTGATCCAGACATATTTTGCCAGTTTCTGTAACCATGGCCTCTGTCCTGGCTGCTGCCCAATCCACATGGCTGGACCCCCCCCCCTCCTGTGGGTGCTGGGTCCAGAGGAGGATGTAAGTCAAACTGGTTTCTAGTCAGGGTTAGACTCTGGCTGTGCTGCCCTTTGCCCTTTGTCACCGATCCTGTTCATTACTTTGGACTGAATTTCTAGGTGCAGCCAAATGAAAGAAGAAGTCAGAAAATTTGGTTCAAAATAATTTTTTGTCTTTAAGAGTTTGACGGTTATCAAGAAAAAATATGTGCTTTCTCTTAGATACTCTAGACCTGTATGTTTTAAATGTAGAGTGTAATTGAACTGAAGCATAATTAAGTAACTTTTAAAAAGATCCAGTTTATTTATAATGTTTTGTTGAAAGATAGTTCATTTCACATTTCAGGTTATATTAATTTGCCCTCAAAGAAAAGAAAACATTTTGGAGTTATTGTCTAGAAAATACTACACTGATTTACAAGACTGGCCACTTCAGATCTAACTTGGCTGTGTCAACAAGCTCAGCTTCTTAGCAATTTAAAAAACATATTTGAAATAAGATTATATGAACCCACCACCCTAGTTGTAAAACACTCCTTTAGTTCTCCATGAAATACAGAGACATGTTCAAATTCTTTAATTCGTCCATAAAGCACTCAGTGTTGCAGCTCAACACTACATTCCTGACATTTGTTCTCACAGTACAGACCAATCAGACCCTGAGATCATGAGGTCAGAACTGTGCTTTGACCTGAGGTCCATCACAGCTGTGTCTGCTTTTTAAAACAAATTAAAAACCTTTTTATTTTTCAAAGCATACCAATAATATCACTGTTAAAATACAAAACAATAGCTAATGGGGTCTTCTGCTCGTGTAACCACGATGATCTTACTCTCTTCATGTAGGATGTGTCTGATGAAGGAGCTATAGAAGCCGTTTTCCACCTTTCACTTTTTTTTTTAGCTCAAAATGTTGTCATTTTATCTCATAATTTTGATTTTTTTTTCCCCTCATAATTTTGACTTAAAATATTGACATTTCCTCATTATTTTGACTTTTAAATGAAAATTCTGACTTTTCTTGTATTTGACATTATTTAAAACATTGACATTGTATCACATTATTTCGACTTATTAACTAATGATTGTGGCTTTTAACCTTCTAAGACCTGGCGTCCACATAATGTGGACATTACATCTCTGCCTCCCAGACCCATGAAACTTCATTTTTTGAAACTTTACTCTATTAGTCACATGAAGGGAAACTCCCCACCTCATCTTTTGGTGAAATAACAACTTTCCACCCATTTCAGTGACAAAAAAAGAGCAGATATGATCAATAAAACTTACAACTAAAAACTAGTAGCTAACTAATAACATCAAAAAAGTAACTTCTTGCATAAAGACCAAATTTAGTTTTTATACGCATTCGGTCTTACTGATCCTAAATAGCAGGGAGAAATGAAAAAAAAATCACAGCAGACAAATGCTCAGGTCTTAAGAGTTAACCCAAAATTTTGGCTTTCCTCATATTTTTTACATTACTATTTCAAAATTTTGACTTTACAACCCAACAATTTTGACATGTTATATCAAAAATTGACTCATAAGCTTATATCTTGATATGTAATCTATTAATTTTGACTTTTTATCTCAAAATGTTGACTTTTATCTCATAGTGACGACTTTCCTTCTCACTATTGAAATCCTTTTTTCTCTCAGTATTTTGACTTTATTGTTTCAAAATTGACTTTTTGACCATACAATTTTAACTTCATTAACATACAATTTGACATTTATCTTCAGTTTTGACTTTATTATCCTTATGCTTTGACATTTTATCTAATTTTTCTGACTTTTCATTCCCAAATATTGATTCAATATGTGCAAAAAATTCTCAACAAAGACAAGTTTTCACTTTTCTTTTTTATCAGGGGTAAATGTCCCATGATGATTTTTGACTATTAGCATCATTTGTTGGGTTTTTGTAATTTGTGTGTGTGTGTGTGTGTGTGTGTGTGTGTGTGTGTGTGTGTGTGTTTTGTGTCTATGTAAAGCACACTGAGTCTAAAATGTACCTTAAAAATAAAAAACACCCCCCTGACATGCTGCTGTCATGATCTCATCTCTGTATTATTGTTCACAGAGGAGGGAGGGCATCAAAATCACTATATGGTCAAATTCAAAAGAGACATAAATACGGACTGCTCTTTCTGTGAGGACCACCCAGAAACTGTGCTACATCTTTTTGACATTGTCTGCATACCAAAAATATTGCAAAAAGAAAAACAAACAAACCAAGCTTTATATTTTTTCTTGAAGATGTGGGACAATACAAACAGTAAATTGGTAAATCTGACAGCAAAAAAGCCATCAAAACACTAAACACATGCTCTGCTTTGAATGTTTGTATTTTATTTTTGTTTATTTTTTTAAGACTTACCCCTTGGCTATTTATACTTAAAGTTAAATAAAAATAATCATAATAAAATAATAATCAAAAAATAAAAATTAAAAAAAGGGAGGAGGGCGTCGACAACACTTCAGTACCGCCCTCCTCCTCCCTGTAGGGGGCGCTGTGTGCCGCTTGTTGTGTGGCGCCTCTCCTTCCTCATCTGTATCCGGCTGACAGCTGCGTTCACTCCCGGGTGACTCTCTGGCTGTTCTTCAAACCTGCTCCCCTCCCTCTGTTCTCGTCCGGGGAGGTCCGAGGCTGCAGAAGACACCCCCAAACCCAGGGCCCTTTGTCGGCGTCTGGTATCGGGGCACTGGGGCGCTGCTCTCCCGCACAGCCGGTCGCACATGACGCGGGCTTCACCGATGGTGGTGCACGGAGCCGAGCGCTCCCCGTCGGTGCGACATCCCTGCGGCGAAGCTGCATCGCTGGCTAATATCAGCTAACAACACCGAGCTCTGTGCTGCTCCGTGCTGCTCCACCCCCTGCTCCTGGGCGACCCCGCAACCCATCCATCACGTCAACTATTGATTGATAACTAAAACTGCACCACCGAGGTCGACCCCCCACCACGACCTCCCTCTGAAGCCCATCCTCTTACTCCACCAGCGGGTTAAAGTAAGGCCGTACACGGAGTTTCTTCACACTTTTAACCCGTTACACGACCTTAAGTCTTCCTCTGTGGCCTTTAGGGGTCCCTTCTTTCTCTACCTCAACACCCCGATGCCTCACTGTCTCCGTGTGTAACCTCAACCGCCCTGACAGCTCGATTCTGGCCTCCCCTCCCCCATTCGAGCCGACCCGGCGCCCCTACCGCTGCTCTCTCACACCGACCAAGGAGCGCTGCTTTACGGGCATCGGCTGCTGTGATTCCCGCCTGACATCTCCACTTTACCCCCCACAAATCGTTCCTTAAATAGCTAACTGGCCTGTTCAAACTTGACACCCACACAAATCCAATTTCCGCTCCAGGACTCCGTGCGACCCACCCCCCCACACACCCCAGCAAATCTCCCCGAGCAACGCTCCACAGCGCCCGGGCCTGGGGTGTCGCCATGCCGGGTCCGGTGGCCGGTAGCAAATCCCGTGTGTATGCAGATGTCAACACGCTGAAGAGCCGGGAATACTGGGACTACGAGGCCCACGTCCCTAACTGGAAGTGAGTGTTATTCTCTGCATTCATGGGGCTGTTCACCACAGAAAAGGATGAGATGAGCTTATTTATCAGGAACCCTAAATGATGCTCTGTGTTATTCAATATTTCTGTTACAATGTCAACTTTTCTGCTTTCTTGAATAACATCCAGATCTTGTAGCATATTGATGGTACAAATGCCTGACATCACTGTCTCTCTCACAAAGATGACACCCACTCTGCTCTTGTCCCTGTTTTTCTTCAGTAACCAGGAGGACTACCAGCTGGTCCGTAAGCTGGGCAGAGGGAAGTACAGTGAAGTCTTTGAGGCGATCAACATCACCAACAATGAGAAGGTGGTGGTGAAGATCCTGAAGGTGAGCACTAACTTCAGTGAGCTCCACAAAAATCCAAACTGAATGTACAAACGTAGTTGATGCAAGTTATAAAAGTGTGTGAACAGTGTGAATGTGAACAGTTGAGCATTGTAGACTGATGGTTTCACACACACACACACACACACACACACACACACACACACACACACACACTCAGATCAGCTGATTAATCTCTCAACACCTGCAAAGGTTTCCTGAGCCTTTAAAGGGACAGTGAGGACTTTCTGAGTGATCCTGAAAAATTCTCATATCTATTACAAAATTCTATTTCTCAGCCTCCTATGGGACTGGATTGATTTACAGCACACTGAAGTCTCTGTAACAATGCCACTTGGCCGACAAAGTTCAGCGGTTAGAAGAGAGATCTGTGTTTTTCTCTGCTGAAAACGATTTCTGTGATTACTTTAGTAGTTACAGAGGACACAGGAGCTGGACTGTCAGACAGAAAAGGGACAGAAGAGTAGAAGGGCGCTCTACAGGAGAGTGATAGCGCATGAGCTAAAGGCTAAAGCAGATTTAAAGCTGTTTGTGATATTTTTTATTTCATCCCACAAGCAGCAGTTATTCTGCAGTGATCTTTTCAAACCTGGGTCTATCAAGAGTCGTGCTCTGCTTGGTGAGGTTGGAGTTGGTAGATGAGCACTTGTTGGACAAAACCAGGATTCACAAATATTACAGAAGCATCTCAGAGCACCAGGCTGAGAGTCTACACTAAATGAGCTACTCGTAGTAATGTATATCGTAATGATATCTAGATGTATGGCATTAATATTGAGACATGAAATTCTGTACATATCATTCAGCCCTAGTACTGTGTCATCTGCTGCTGTTGGTCTACTGTGTTTTCTGAAGTCCAGAGTCAACAAAGATATTTATCAGGAAACGTTAGAGAACCTCATGCTTCATCTGCTGATGAGCTTTATGGAGAGGTTAGTTTTATTTTCCAACAGACCCCCATCCACAGCGAGACCCCTTTTTATGACTTTTGTATTACACAAAGTAAAGTTCAGTATCTCAGAAAATTAGACCATTACATTCTAATACAAAATAAAAGGGTTTAAACCCATCATCTTTTTCTCTAACACATTCTCCCTCTGCTCATCTTCCTTGTAATCTGCTGACTGTCTCCTGGACAGGTGTCAGTCAACAGTCTGAACAATGACTGTGTCTCTGATTGAACCAGACTCAGAGACCATCGAGGAAACTTTGCAGGTGTTTACAGTAGGGTCGAACAATTTGCTTAAACAGTTTAATTGTGCGGTTATTTTTAGGTTCCCCATCTTTTGTGTTCTTGATACCAATTGCCATATTGAAGGGGAATGGATGATACTTTTTGACTACTCTCATTTTTTATGAGAATGTAAAGACATCAGGGAGAAAATCTGGATTTTTGTTCTAAAAAATCCACTGAAAAAAACTGCATGTACAGGTATATCTAAAACAATTAGACTATTATAAAAAAGTTAGATGTTTTTGGTCACTCATTTCAGAAAGGTAAACCCAGGTATTATACAGACTCATTATAGAAAGAGTTAATTATTTCAAATCTTTATTACTTGGAATGTAGCTGATTATGGTCTTACAGACAATGAAAACCTAAAATTCAGTGCCTTAGAAAATTAAATTATTACATAAGATGAATTAAAAAGGATGTTTGAAGCATAAATGCTTCTAAAAAGTATGTCCATTTCTATGCATCAACACCAGTTTTGCGACATCTGACTGCCTTTTGTCCAGGTTTGCCACTTTTCACTCCTTTTTTTTCCACATACAATACGTTTTTTTCTACTTTCTGACCATTTCCCTAGTCTTCTCCCAATTTTCCCCCATTTAAGCTGCTTTTTGACCATTTTGCCACCCTAAACTTTTTTTATTGCCACTTCTTGCCGCCACTTTTCATTTTTAACAGTTTGTCTCTTTGGTTGAGCAGGGTTCAGTAACACTGTTGCAGAACATAAACATGTACCACAAAAAAGTGTATCTAGTATTCAGGCACATTTAGGGTTAAGGAAATATTGCGCTGTCTGGGATTAGAATATTGCAGTAGGATACATTGCTATTTAATCTAATTTTAAATCAATTGTCCAGCCCTAAAGGTAAACTATCATACCATTATAACAATTAAAAGAAATAAATATTTGAAATATTTGACCCTGTTTGTACTGAATTTATAAAACATGAGTTTCAATTTTTGAGCTGAACACCCCAAATAAGTTAATTCTTTTCCCCATATTCTACATCATCGAGCTGTAGCTGTGAGTATGTTCCTTGTTGTACATTTCAGTACATTTACATTTAAGTAGAGTTGTTCGGATACTGATACCAGTATTGGAAATTGCTCTGATACTGCCAAAAAGGGCTAGCATTGGTATCGGCGACTACTGGAGCCAGGCATCGATACCAATACCAGATAACTTATTATAAATTAGAAATCTAATGTTTAGCTTCGTTAAATTCTGACACAGTCTTCTTCTCTGCTCTTAAAACAGTAGCACTGTGTTGTAACCTGCAGTCTGCTTGATCACGTGACACAGACTCAACAGACACCGGTTAACGCGAGACTTGGAGCTAAGCTGACTTGCACAATCAAGTCAGCGGTGTGGCAATATTTCACATTTGATACCGCTATATTGTTTTATTAAAAAATAAATGTTAAAATAAATGGCTTTAATTTCCTGTATTCATGTTTCACAAAGGGTGTAACCTGAGCTTTACCACAATGACAATCATATCACAGGCACAGTATGATAGTTTTTATAACATACTGGTTTTGGATTGGTACTCGGTATCGGCCGTTATCCACCGTGCAAGTTTCGGAATCAGTGTTAGGAGGGAAAAAATAGTATCTGAACATCTCTACATTTAAGTGCTCTGCTGTATCACCCACATTGATATGGATATATGGAGTGTTAAGAAATAAACAGTGCAACACTCTGCAACTGTAGTTTCCTTGGAAAGTATTTTTTGGAATGGATTTTATGTCTGTCATTATGAACTCTCTATCTGATTAGATAACTCCAGAGATTTCAATTTTAAATACACATATCATTAATGGGGATGTTTGGAGCTGGGGGGACGGAGCCTTCTCTGTTGCTGCCCCTACTCTGTGGAACTCACCCCCCCACAACACATCCGTGACACAGCTGACCTCCACCTTCAAGACCAAACTAAAAACACACCTTTTCTGTACTGCTTTTAACTTATGACTACTCTGTTATGCTTCCCATTGCTACCTTTTAACCTTGTTTTAAACACGCACTTTTTAAATGTACTGTTTTTTTCTGTTTTAAACCTGCTCTTTTATCATTTACCATGTAAAGTGTCTTTAAGTTCTTGAAATGCACTGTGTAAATAACATTTATTTTTGTTATTATTATTATTATTATTATTATTATTATTAGTAGTAGTAGTAGTAAAACTGTAACACTGGCCTGTTTTTCTCACATTTACAGACGGTCCTTGCTTTCTCCTCCCTGTTTTGACTGTATTTAAATTGTCTAAACCAAGGATTGACTCTTTTTTTTTGTCTTCCTCTCTTGTCCTTTCTCTCCTTTTTGGTTTTCCTGTGGAATCAGCCAGTCAAGAAGAAAAAAATCAAGAGAGAAATCAAGATCCTGGAAAACCTTCGAGGGGGGACCAACATTATCCGGCTGGTGGACACAGTCAAAGACCCAGTGGTAAGCTGGAACACAATGAGACCTGCACACTGCTCAATCTGCAGTTATCTGTTTATTGTCATCCTTGTAATGACTTCTCTTCTTCAAATGATTTGGTTTAAAATCAATTACTGAGATCTGACTTAAGATCATTCTTGATTTCTGGTGTGTATTAATTATCTAATGGGGAAAGCTACCTGTTCATGGTTGAGATCATAAAGAAGGGGGGGGGGGTGTTAATGAGCCTCACCCTGATCTGTTTTCTTCTCAAAGAATGATTTGATCATTTTGACCCCCCCTCTCCTCTCTGTGTCTCTGTCTGTCCTTCTCTCTGCGCTGACCCTACAGTCCAGAACTCCTGCGCTTGTCTTTGAATGCATCAATAACACAGACTTCAAGGTGAGACTCTCAGCCGCTGTCTGCATGTTTCAGGGTGAATGAGACTGGAACGATTGTTGTTGGCTTCTCCTGAACCTGCTGCTTACTCCTCTTATCCTGTGTCACCGACCAGTTCCAGGACTAGTTTAGAACCAGAGCCTAATCTGGAGCCAGGTTTCTCAACTAGAAAACGATATTAGTATCAATTGTAATAGACACATGATCAATATCAATGGAAAATACCTTTGATAAAATGCTCAATAATGAACTAAACTCTGTTAGAAAACAATGATCTGATCCAGAACCACACATCTGCAACCTCTGGCTCTTTTAAGAAGTTTGCTTTGGATCTTTTAGTGAAACATTCACAGAGCAGGGATCCTTTTTGCTTCACCTGAAGATAATTATTGGTGCGATTGACACACGTGTGTAGAGTTTATGTTTTTTGACGTATTCCACATGTGCTTAGTGATGTAGTGGTGTGACTCTTCTGTGACTCTTGCCTCTGTAGCTAAGCTGCTTTTAGATGGGTCTCATGAACCTCAGAGCTACTGGAGTGGAAAAGAGCTTCCATGTCTCAGTGGGTGTTTGTGATGCAGAGTGTTTTAGCTTCAGTCATTTTGATGTCAAACGCTTGACTTCTGATGTACATGTGTTGTTCCCTGCAGGAATTGTACCAGAAACTGACAGATTATGATATCCGTTTCTATATGTATGAACTTCTGAAGGTAAGAGTCCTTGTTTGAGATTTTCCTTTGAAATGTTCATTTTGATCACTCCAAAGTTTCTTTTTTTTCAAAGGACCCTCTCCATGTGTGTGTATTCATATCTGTGTATGTGTGTGTGTCTGCCAGGCTCTGGACTACTGTCACAGCATGGGAATTATGCACCGTGATGTTAAACCACACAATGTTATGATCGACCACCAGCTCAGAAAGGTTGGTGTTGCACTTTTCCTCCACACTCTCACAGATGCTACTTTATTTTACCAAAGCTTAGAGGATAGAGGATTTATAATGCATCCAACAAAAGGAGTCTGGAAACAAAGGCTGTTTTCGAATTCGCATACGATACTGGCAGTGCGTACTGATTTGTCCAAAATGCAGTATACAGTATGCGAACAAATGCGAAATTTACAGCATGCCAAAACTACCCAAATGACCTACTGATCCGGGAAAATTTCTCAGTATGCATCTGACCAGTCTACCTGGCGTACTGTTTCCCACAATGCAAAGCGCCTGGACACAGGTCTGAATAGAAAATGACGGAAACCGGAGAAAGTTTGGACGAAGCAGTGGAACAAATCAAGTTTAAGCACCAAAACATCTTTTAAATGAGGTACTTACATGGTATATGTTATCATTATCCTATTAACATATTTGAAATCATACCTGCATCATCAGAAACAGTTTTTCCATCATCTCTAAAAATAAAAAGACAATCCACTCCAGATATTTTTCAATGAATAACATATGGTATAATATTAAAAATCAAATATGATGAATTCTGCTGCGTCATACATCCACATTTAAACACAGACGTCCTCTGCAGTTATTACAAAGATCTGGTCTCCTGGTAAAACTAATGCAGTTTATAACCCTTGGACCTATAATCATTTGTAATAACTGCAGAGGACGTCTTTTAACCCTGTTTTGTGCGTTAAATTTGGGACTTTTCAATACCAAAAATTCCAAATTTTTCCTCCTAAATTTAGAGGTGTCTTTCTGGAGAATTTATTGATTCAATATTTATTAAGTTGTCCTAATATAACTTAATTCGAATAAATGATAATTAAGACAATAAAAAATATTCATCAGCTTTTCCCTACTCTTGCTTTCCTCAAACTGGAAACCAGTGTAGCAAACTGCAAAACAGACCAAACAGAACTGTCATACTATACTACATTTAAATACAGTATTCAGTATGCAGTGCCTACTACATACTGCAGTAGGTAGTAGTACGTAGTAGGCGAATTTCGAAAACGGCCAAAGTTTCCTTTGTATCTTTAAGTTCAAGTCATTGTACTCAAACACTCCTGATCAAAATCTTAAGACCAGCTGAAAAATTGCTCTCAATTTCATTTTGTGCTGTTTGATCTTAAAAAGATTCTAAGTAGAGTTTCAAAATGTGAAAAGAAGAAATGTGATTGAGGAAAGAAATTGGTCAAGCAATTTAATGCAAAGAACAATTAAAGGTGAATAGTCTGTTCATGAGCTGATCAAAAGTCAAAGATCACAGCTAAAAAAACCTTGAATTGAAAGTGTTGAAAAAAAGACTCAGTAATGAGGAGCTCCACTGTTCTTGTTGATCACTTCAAACATTAGTTTGTTCATGTTTAATGTGAGTGTTTCCAGGAGGTTAGTGAGAACGTTTCTCCAAGTGGTGAAGATGCTTCATGTTTGACATCCACTGTCTGGAACTGACGTCCATTTTTGTAAACTTCCCTCTCCATCCATCCCATAATGTTTGCAATGTGATTCAGATCAGGAGAACATGCAGGATGCTCCAAAAGAGTGAGATTATTTAACTGGAGGAAGAAGAAGTCTTTTGTCCTTTGCGAACATTGTGAACTGCAGCGTTGTCCTGTTGAAAGTCATTAGCACACAGAGCAGGGCCCTCAGTCATGAAGGACGCCCCCTGTAACATCTCCACATGTCCAGCCGCCATTCGACGCCCCTACACAACCTGGAGCTCCATTGTTCCATCGAAGGGAAAATCAGATCACGATGATTTTTTCTCCTCAGAGATCCAAACATTCTTCCACCATTCAATGTCCCATAATGCTCTCTGTCAAAGTCTAAATGGGCAATTTAGTGGAAGGAGACGAGGCCTTTGAAGAGGTTTTTCTTCTTGAAGCTCTTCTCTCTCAGACGCCGTCTGATGGTTATTGGGCTGCAGTCGGCTCCAGTAAAGACTTAATTTGGGTCGAGAATCGTCCTGTGTCTTCACAGACAGCCAATCAGATCCTCAGGCTCAGCACTGGTGAAATAGTTTTGAGTCTACCACTTGACTTTTTTGTTGGCTAACCCTAAGGATCTTTGAAGAAATTCAAAATGTCCGTCTTACTGCGTCAAACGTCAGCAGTGATGTTGTAAGAAGTCTTGATTATGCAGCTCAACAATCGACCACATTCAAAGAGAGAAAGTTTTTAGTCTTTACCATCAGGAGGTCATGACAGAGTGGATACCTGACAGAAAATGACCTACAATCTACATTTTGTGCAGATTTTGTATTTAAAGGCTGTGATCTTGAACTTTTAATCAGCTGATGAACAGAATATTTACCTTTGTGATACGCGATTTAATCCTTTTTTTTTTTTGTTCTCACTCCCATTTCCTCTCTTTGCATTTTTATATAAGATCCATCCTTCTATCCATCCATTCATTTATCCATTTTCTTCCGCTCATCCAGGGTCAGGTCAGGTCAACTTTAAGATCCAAATATGCAAAGTGTAAATAAGTACAATTTTCATCGCGTCTTGATCCGGTGTGTGTGTGAAAATGCTATTCCATCTGAGAAGCGAGCAGTTCATCTTTCATTTGTTAAAAACTGATTAAGTTTAACATAATGAGAGCAGCCAGTCAGAGTCATGGCTCAGGTCACAGAGAGTCCAGCTCCTTTGACCAGTCTGTTCCCAGTTTCCTACGTTATCTAAAATGCTGCTGTTCAGAACATGTTCTCAGAATTCTTGTTTGAGCTGAATGAATGAGAATTGTTTTTTTTTTCTCAGCTGCGCCTTATAGACTGGGGTTTGGCAGAGTTTTACCACCCGTCCCAGGAGTACAACGTCAGAGTGGCCTCACGATACTTCAAAGGTCCAGAACTCTTGGTGGACTACCAGGTGAGAGCTCTGACCCTGTTCTTCTGGAGCTGTCACACACTCATACTTATGAGGAAGTGTTGAAAAATAGTGAGGTATGTGTTCTCATCATGGCAGTGCTGTTTGTGATTCTGTGTTTCAGATGTATGATTACAGTTTAGACATGTGGAGCTTGGGCTGTATGCTGGCCAGTATGATTTTTCAGAAAGAGCCCTTCTTCCATGGACAAGACAACTACGACCAGGTACCTGAGACACACATGAACACACCACATCACTCCACGCCATCATCACTCCACACCACATCACTCCACGCCACAGGTTAATGAGGAGAGTTTACAGATACATGGTGCAAAAGTAAAAGTTTGATCAGTCTTTGATTCTACTTGAGTGAAAAGACTTTATTTAAAACTTAGTTATAACACAGAATATTAACTTTTAACCAAGGAAGGAAGAGGAAAGTTGAAAAGTGGTGCCAAATTTGATTTTGTCAGGCCCGGGGTCATTTTGATTCAGCTCCCAGCTTTCATCTTCTAAATGAATCCTGTTCTAAATAATGCGTACATTTACATTTTCTGTCAGGGTCACAAACCAAACCAAGTCTGTCCATTTAGGCCTCACTAAACACCATTTGGACTGAGCTTAGGCTGCTTGTGTAAACAAAAGTTAAAGCTCTGTACATTCAGCAGAAACTTAACAACTCTACTGGCTGATGACTTTAAATGAATGGATTTATCAGGATGTAGAAATATATGAGTTCAAAATACACATCAGAGGACACAGGACCAGATTAAAGTTATGAAATAAGAAGAAAAGCAAAAGTAACGAGTAATGGTCCAGGATCAGAAATATTTAGATCTGAAAATGTCGTCTTCTGGTCAGAATCCTCATCAAATCTCGAGCTCAAGCTGCATCTAGAGCTTGAACGGTTGACAATCAAAGACAAGCTGTGAAGTGACAAGAACCAGGAGCCTTATTCAGACGAGGCTTTCCATTTTATTTCATTTGAGAAAGTAAGAAACAAGTTTTTAACCCTTGTGCCTTGTGTCTTCCAGTTGGTGCGAATTGCCAAGGTGTTGGGGACAGATGAGCTGTTTGGCTACCTGCGTAAATACCACATTGAACTTGACCCACGCTTCAAAGACCTGCTGGGACAGTAAGTCTATTTAAAGACAGTCATTTAGCAAAAAAAAGCAAAAAAAAAAAAAAAAGTGCACTCATGATTGGCCCAGAAATGCACATTTCATGAATCACACATGAACCTTGCACCCTGCAGTGCGCTTGTTTCTCCAGCAGATTTATAATGAGGGGCTGTGAATGAGTTAGAAACTCTGCACTGAGCAGTCACTCAGATAACAGTGTGTTACAGCTCAGCACAGTTTCTTCTGTTTGTGTCAGTGAGGCACAAGATATCCTGAGTGTGCTGGAGCAGCTTTGTGGTTTTGAGTAGAGCTTGACCAGTATGGGATTTTAGGGGCCAATGCTGACACTGATACTGGGGGCAACAGAAAACAGATATCCAATATATCAGCCGATGTTCCACATATCCACTGATTTATAAAATAAGAACACTGATACACACAGGATATGTAATTGTGCGTAAACACAAATTGTTATAATACCCAAAATATGATTTTGGGTATGACACAGAGCCATTAAAACACATTGTTCTAGTCTTTTATTAGAGAAGGGTGGACGTGTGTCTTGACAGGAGCATTTATCTCTGTTGATTTAGCAAAAAAGCATCTTACACGACGTCAGAACGGCATATTTAAGTCTTATATTAGGTAATGGTGGACGTGTGAATTAACAGTAGCATTTATCATTGGCAGAGAGCAGCATGCAGCCTGACACAGACACACAGGAGCAGGAACAACATTATCTCCACACAGAAACAAAAAACGTTTATACATCGGCTACATAATGGCTGTTGTCTATCAATCGGTGGCACGCTATAACCGGCCTGATTAATCGGTTGGGCTCTAGTTTTGACGCCGTAAGAGACACGTGTTTGACTATCAGTGATCAGAAATTCACGTGAAACTGTTGTTCACAGCTCAGGTGATAGACTAAAGCTTTTTCTTTTTCTGGGATGGTTTTAGTTAACTAACTTTGTATTTCTGAGCAAACCCCACCCTCCTGGCACTAAAACAGACAGTTATTATAAAGATGAGTGGAGAGGTGGACTCATTGGAGACGTGGTTTGTGTCTCTGCAGGCAGAGCAGGAAGCGCTGGGAGCAGTTTGTGCAGACTGAGAACCAGCACCTGGTGAGTCCTGAAGCCCTGGACCTACTGGACAAGCTGCTGCGGTACGACCACCAACAGAGGCTCACCGCCACAGAGGCCATGGACCACCCTTACTTCTGTAAGAAACACCTGCATCAGGACTCGCACTGAGTCAAAGCACTTTTCCAAAATGAGCTCTGTAAAGTGTGCACAGGAACAATTTCTGAATATATACCGCAGAGGTCAGTAACCCAGGGCAGGGGTGCAATTGGCGGCACATGAGGTCATTAATGTTGGCACCCAGAGAACAATTACAATGAAGCAGAGGACAAAAAAAAAAATGTTGTATTGTATTAAATTCTATATAACTTTTCTCTAGAAATAGAGCATACCATAGATGTTCATACTTAAAAACCTAAAAAGTAATGTTCAGTGATACATATAAATCATGATTTTACATGTGCATAAATGTGACTTGCAAGTGCATCCCATGCATTTAGCCACGATATCAAGCTCCAGTCATTCTGTCAAACATTGTGGATCTTAACCATTGTGCACCTTTACATGTAAGGGTCAAATAAAGCACTTGGTAGAAACGTGAGCAAGTTAATTTCTGCAAAAATACAGTAAAATCAGATAATTTACAAATGATTTTATGAAAAATTAAGTATTGGCACTTCAGGCACGAGTATGTTTTAAAGTGGAATGAGTGGTGGAAGAGGTTACCCACCCCTGATACACGGTATTGAAACCAGATTTTTCTCTTCTTGTCTTTTTGAGTTTAATATTTTCAGAACAGTTTGAACAGTGAAATTTAAAGACCAGAAGAGCTGTGGAAGCTTAAATTAACTTAACACCAAGAAGACTAAATGCCTTCTAGGCTGGATTTTATTTTCATTATCAAATATTTTTGTGTCAGGAACATCAGCTCACTCTCCACCTGGAAGTTTTTGGAAGTTGCACCTTGAGTGGCTCCAATCACTGGATGATAAATGTTAAACAACTAAAATTCTCATACTTATGTGAGTTGTCAGTTTTTGAGGTACTTAGAGAAACGTCTTTTCTAGACCTGTGAATTTTGACACCAAAACTTACAGAATGGAAGGCTAAAACTCATGCTCAAAGCTTAAATACAAGCTTAAGGCCAAAACACTGACTAAAGGCTAAAAAATGAGCTAAAAGATTAAATAGTAGCTAAAGGCTAAACACATGCAATATGCTATAAGAGGATGCAAAGGATTACACACTAGTTAAAGGCAAGTGTAACATGAGCTGGAGGCTAAACACGAGCTGTAGCCTAAAACAAAGGCTAAAACACAAGCTTAAGGCTAAAACAAAGTCTCAAGACTAAAACGCTTGCTAAGGGCTGAAATACAAGCTAAAGATTCATACACTGGCTAATGGCTACAACAGGCTACAGGCTGAAGAAGAGCTTGGGGCTTTAACAGGAGCTATAGGCTAATACACTCACTGAGGGCTAAAACATGAGCTAAATGACTTTACGTTTGCTAAAGGTTTAAATAGTTGCTAAGGGCACAAACACAAACAAGGATTTTACATTGGCAACTAGCTCAAGGCTAAAACATGGATGAAAGTCTTAAGAAGAACTTGAGGCTTAAACAGGAGCTAAAGGTTTAAATATGAGCCAATGCTAACACAAGCTAAAGGCTAAAACAGGAGCCAAGCTGTTTGTGCTCAAGTTCGTTCCACCCACATGCAGCAGTTATTCTGCAGCGATGTGTCCAAACCTGAGAGTCTGTCAATAAAATGTAGTGTCAGGTTATGTTTGCTCTGCTTGGTGAGGCTGGAGTTGGTAGATGAGCACTGGTAGGACATAACCAGGATTCACTAATGTTACATGTTACAGACACGTCTCAGAGCACCAGGCTCTGTGAGAAACACTAAATAGATGGTCTGTTCATCCTCTAGACACTGAACTACAAACTGAGTTAAGAGAGATTGATGATTTTCACCTTTAAACAACAAATGAATACACTATCTCGTTTCTTTGCATCCTGGTAAAATTTGTCTCGGACCAAAAAAATTAGATTTGAAAAGAAGATCTGCTTTCAAAAACAAACAAACTTTGTTAAGAGTTACATCTTACTGTCAGTGGGTGATGGTGCTCATGGGAAATGAAGTCTTTGTCCTGAAAAACACTGCAGATTTCTGGTTTTCCTCACAGTCCCTTTCAGGGAAGGACCGTTATATTTCCACTTAACATTACACATGTATAAAATTAATATAACAGCGTGGCCCTGCCCTGAAAGAGTCTGGGGGCTCAACTGTCAGACTGACTTGAAATATAAGATGTGTCAAATGAGTCCTCAGATTAGCTGCAGCTTAATAATAACACATCACATCGGTCACTGTCCTCATTTTACATCATGTTGCCATCATCAAGAGGAAAACAGTCGTATCCTCAGAAGAACCAGACTTTCCACTCTCAGCCTTTGATATAGTGTCTTTGGCTAATGCAGTAAAATATGAAGATCTAATCTTTGTGAATCCAGTTTAACATCTTACACTTAAAACTGAAGCTCCACCTTATCTGAGTTCTTCTTTTAAGTTCTTCTTTAAAGTTCTGCTTTGACTCTGGTTTGTTTTTAAAGGGGTTAAGTCCGCAGCAGTCAGTGCAGTTTGTAATAATTCTCCTTTTTTTGTTTTCTGCTTCTCTTTTAGATCCAGTAATAAAGGAGCAGTCTCTGTCAAACTCTGACAACAACATGGTATCCAGTGGCAACACGACAACACGGTGAAAAACAGGTACGTCCAAATCACCAATCACTGTGATAAGAAGAAAGAGTCCTGAAGAAAAAAGACAGAAACACAGCACTCGATTGGTTGTTTTTTCTCTACCTGGGTTGTAAACCTCTTAGAATAGAAATGTGTTGAATGTGATGAATGATTTGCAAAAATAATCTAATTGCACATATTATTTCCTGTTTTGCAATTGTGATTTTGCCTCTGCAATTTCTTCTAGGTTCCCATCTCATATGATTTAAAATATACATTGTATGACACGAACAGTTACATTAATTACAGCACAACTACAACCCACTACCACTACTACTTGAAACTGCTTTTTGTCCTTTTTTTTTAGCACTTTTCACTTCTTTTTTTGCAACTTTTGGACCATTTTTGAGACCTTCTCACTATTTTCTAGGCTAAGTTTTATTGCTTCTGGCCACTTTAGTCACTTTCCCCTCCTTTTGACACTTTTGGATAATTTTTTTGCAACAAAATGACAATTTTCCAAGTTATATCCCAATTTTCATACCATTTTTGTTGACTGTGGTCATTTAACCACTTTTCACTGTTTTTTTGCCACTTTTTCAAGATTTTTGCTACTTTCTGAAAATTATTCAAGTTTCCTCTGTAATTTTCTTGCTAATCTTTGTTCCTTTTTTGGCCATTGTAGTCCCTTTTCACTCCCTTTTGACACTTTTGGACCATCCTTTGCTGTTTTGCAAGTACTTCCAGATTAGATTCTTATTTGAATGCCAATTTTGTTGCCTCTGTGCCATTTTTACCACCTCAAACTAAGTTGTATTGCTACTCTTTGCCAATTTTGCCACTTTTTACCACGTAGATTGGTTCTTCTGTAAAGGTAGTTTTTAACACTTAGTCTCTTTGATTGAGTAACTTTGGTTAGAACACATCTGCTGCAAAAAATGTAACTGGCATTCCGACACATTTAAGGTTATAGAAATATTGCACAGTCTGCAATTAGAATATTGTAGCCGGCCATATTGGGATTTAATCTAATTTGGGAGTAATTGCCCAGCCCTAATCTTTACCATCTCCTTCTCTCTGTGTCTGCAGGAGCGGGATAAGAAGGATGTCTGTTACCTCGTCTTTATTCCAGGTTGTGACAGTAACTTGAAGTGTACAGTGACAGTGGATCAAAGTAACTCCGACCCGTTCCACGCTCAAAGATATTTGCATACAAACAAACACGTCGACACAAAGAAACCTACAGATCACAGCAAGCACACTCTTCTTCCTGCAGACACACATGCAGAGAAGTTTACATATACCCTCCTCTGTACCAGCCTGTGATTGGCTTCTCCCGGGTTGTTGTCAAACATACAGAGTAATGAGCTTGATGCTGCTCCCCTGTATCCCCTCAGATCAACTTTCCCTCCCCCCAGATCGGTCCAGTAGGTCGACAGGGCAGACCCTCTGCTCTGTCATCCCTCCTCCTCCTCCTCTTTTTGTTTTCTTGCAGTGGCATGGAGAATGAACAGGAGTCTGAGTCTGTACAAGTCTTTATACTCTCTCTTGATCCCTTACCTGCACCTGTTTATCCATGGGTCTGTCCTCCTACATCCCCCCCACCCTGACCCCCCCAGCAGACTGACAGACAGACAGACAATCTACTCCAGTTCTGAAAGTGGCATGGTGGACTTTAAATAGCAAGATGAAAATAATACTATTAATATTCCTGAAAAATAAATGATTTTTATTTAGATCAACTTGTCCTGTGTCCAGTTGACTTCTGATGGGTGGAAGTGGCATTAAAGTTTGATTGTTTGTAGAATTTCCTTTGATAAATCCATGTTTGGCCTGTGGTTCAGGGCCAAACTGAGCAGCCATTGATACTTCATGATAGTCAAAATGATCAGCTAAAGCTAATGGTTAAGAAACAGTCATTCAATGAAGACAGTTTAGTTCTCTGAAGATTTTATACACTTTACCTCTGAGGCATATGGGCTGACCAATGCACTCGACTACAACCCCAACTCCAGTGAAGGAATGTTGTGTGGAACATAAATAAAAAGAGTACAATGATATGCCAAACCTGTTTAACCTATATTTAATTCAATAAACTAAAAAGACAAGATGTTCATTGTTCCAAGTGATAAACTTTTTTTCTTTTTTTTTTTCTTCAAATATTCACTCATTTTGAATTTGATGCTGCAATATGTCCCTAAAAAAGCTGGGACAGGGTGAGTTAAAGACTGGGAAAGTTGAGGAATGCAGAAAAAAAAAATCCTATTTGGATCATTCTACAGGTGAACAGGTTCATTGGAAACAGGTGAGTGTCATGATTGGGTATAAAAGGAGCATCACCAAAAGGCTCAGTCCTTCACAAGCACGGATGGGGCAAAGTTCACTACTTTGTGAACAACTGCATGAGCAAATAGTCCAAAAGTTAGAATGTTTCTCAACGCACAATTGCTGGAATTGATGGATTTCATCCTCTACAGTCCATGATATCATAAAAAGATTCAGAGAGTCTGCAGAAATCTCTGCACGAAAGCTGCAAGGCCCAAAACCAACATTGAATGCCTGTGACCTTTGACCCCTCGAGTGGCGCTGCATTAAAAACCAACATCATTGTGTAAAGGATTTTTCACAATGGGCTCAGCAACACTTCAGAAAACCATTGTCATTTAACACAGTTCATCTACATCTACAAGCGACAGTTCAAACTCTACCATAACAGAGGTGATAGAGGCACCGTGGGTCTCACAGATCAAGAATAGAAAAAATAGAAGTCAATCATCAATAAACAAATTAAAATCTATATAAAGTTAAGATCCAGGGCGCTGTTTGGGTTTTGGCTTTCATGAAATACAAAATGCCATTTCTCATGTAATGCATGGCTGTTCAAGCCCAAAATATAATTATAGAGAAAATTAAAATGTCACATTTCTCCACATGGGGGAGCCATTGACCCTAAGAGAGATGATGAGAAGTAGAAAATGTGCAACAATACCATCTATGCAATATCCAGAGTTAAAGTCAGTATTTTTGCTGTAAGTGGAAAAGTCTGCTGTGCTCTGATGAGTCCACATTTCAGATTGTTTTTGGAAATCATAGACATGGTGTCCTCCAGGGTTAAGAGGAAAAAGACCATCCAGATTGTTACCGGTGCAAGGTTCAAAAGTAGCATCCGTGACCGTATGGGGGTGTGTTAGTGCCTATGGCATCATGGGCAACTTACACATCGGTGATGGCAACGTCAATACTGAAATCTACATCCAGGTTTTCGAGCAACACATGCTGCCATCCAAGAAACGTCTTTTTCAGGGACGTCCCTGATTATTTCAGCAAGACAATGAAACCAAGACACATTCTGCACCTGTTACAACAGCGTGGGTTTGTAGTAAAAGAGTGTGGGTACTA
The DNA here is from genome assembly GCA_008086565.1 of Thalassoma bifasciatum. NCBI lineage: Eukaryota > Metazoa > Chordata > Actinopteri > Labriformes > Labridae > Thalassoma > Thalassoma bifasciatum. The sequence goes on from RPOG01001936.1 coordinate 95,229, forward strand.
GACTGGCCTGCCTACAGTTCAGACCTGTCACCTACTGAAAACATGTGTGTTATGAAGCACAAAATATGACAATGGAGACTCCAGACTGTTGAACAACTGAACTTGTACATCAAACAAGAATGTGAAAGAATTCCAGCTCCAAAGCTTCAACAATTAGTGTCCTCAGTTCACAAATGTTAATTGAGTGTTGTTATGAGGAAACGTGATGTGACACAGTGGGAAACATGAACCTGTTGCAGGCAAAAATGTGCACAAAAACAATAAATTTTATCAGTTTGAACATTAAATGTCTTGTCTTTGTGGTTTATTTAATTAAATATAGGTTGCATTCTGTTTTTATTTACATTTTACGCAACTTTCCAACCTCACAGGAATTGGGGTTGTACAAAAGCATGATAAAGGTTTAATTTTTCCAAAAATAACATAGATTTTCGTCATCATTTGTAGCTAAGCCCTTTGGGTCAGGAAAAATCCTTTTATAACTCTCATTCTAAATGTGTCTAGTGTACATATATCTAATTTGAAGATGATCTGAAAAGAACTTCAGACCATCAGAAGTACTTCATTCAAATACAAACCCTGCAAGTGTGAAAATTCCAGCTTTGAGTGAAAATTCTAAACTTTTGATACAGATTTCCCTATAACATAATATATATTTGTAAAGGTCTTGGCATGATTGATGTGCCAAGTTGGAGGATGTAAAAAAATGTTATTTTTGGCGACCTCTGGTGGCAAAGCTCATTGAGATTATAACAATCCTTGAATAACTTTTAATCGACAATTTTATACACATACAATTTGAAGATGATCTGAAAAAAAACTGGGGGACTTTAAATTGTCAAAATCATACGTTTAACTCAAATTTTCCAATTTCCTGTTTGGAATTCAGTCTGGTGTTAAGAGAGGTTTTTGTAGGTTTAGACATGATAGTTGTTATCATTATGGAGGCACCAGTATCATCAGTTTTTTCACATTTCATTCCATTTCACTTGAAGTACATTTAGGGCACTTAATTTAGGGTTAAAGAGGGAGAAAGAAAGAAAGAAAGAAAGAAAGAAAGAAAGAAAGAAAGATAATAATCCACAGGGCCTTCACCAACCCTTCAGTCGTCTCTCAGGCCCTAACTGGTACTCTGCACAAATTTGTGTGTATGAATGTGAACACACACAAAGACACATTATTCTCAAATTGTACTTTATGTCTTATTTAATTTTTTATCAGGCAGGTTCAGATCAAGTTAGTTTAAATTGTTCTACAGCCTGCACTTCATTGTAAAAGAAAATCATTTATTGGTGTATGGATGAGGAAAGACTTTTATCTTTTCAACTTAAAGAGTTGATCCTCGTCAGGATGGATCCATGTTTTCATGTCGTTTCCTCCGAATCCTGAGTCGACCGTCTGAATATGGAGCAGAAATCCAGACTCATCAGAGCAGGCAGAGTTTTTCAGTCTCTATGCTCCAGTTTTGATGAGGCTGTTTGAATCGAAGCCTCAGTTTCCAGTTCTCAGCTGACAGGAGGGTCACCCGTTGGGTGTGCTCTTCTGCTATTGGAGCCCGTCTTTATTGTTTGTTCAGAGATGCTCTTTTCTGATGAAATTTCATGCTTTTCTGACAAAGTTTGTCATTGTTTTTCCTGTTGTTGTCAGATTTACTCTGCACTGTCTGTTCTGATGCTCATAAAGTACAAGGGGAAAAATTTCCTTCAGATTCTTTTTGTCCATTTTTGTGAGGATTTTTCCAACATTTTCACTTATATTTCCTTATTTACATAAAAGTACGCCTCTTCTTTGAGCAGAATAAAGCAAAAGTCTAGATTTTTTTGCACTAAGGTTTTTATCAGAGGTGTATAAACTGATATCACAAACAGGTATTTGTCAAAGTGATGGCAGGATAATGTTTTGAAATCATTTCAATTTCTTTAATGGCAGGAAGCTGTGATAAATTTATACATAATTCGACAGGAGAAGTCATCACTAATTTTATATGCAAATAGCATAGCATGGAACCAGCTATTAAATTTTCAATCAATTCTATGGCGGGAAACCAAAGTTATGACAAAATAACTTTTGAAATTGGGTCAAATTGACCCTAAGACAAGATTATGATAATACAAATATCTGCTCGACAGTGTTCAAAGACTCATTTTACTATCAGATACATTAATTTCAAGTTGTGAACCAGAAGTGTTTTATTCAGCAGAGGAAGAACTGTTATCATTGAAGGCTAACTTACTTCTGCTGAGACTCAACGGACTGAATGAAGTGATCAAACTTACATAACACTGAGCAAACACTGACCTGTGTCAGAATCAGCCTTTAAAAGGAACGAACCTCTTCTTTCTCAGAGGGCTTTATTCTCATTACAGCACATTCATTTCTCTTTCATTCCTCTGGTAAACTTTATACAGCTCACACTCTTGGGTGAGTCAGTCACAGGTGAACAAACTCTTTAACCCACCTCCTCTTTCTGACCACACATCCACACAGCACAACGACATCTTTAGGTGATAGACTCATATCTGAACACCAGGCTCTTTTTAAAGTCAGATATAGAATTGATTCTCATGCTGGGGACTATAATGTTACGAAAACTGTGAATTATCTGACTGTTAAATACCTCTGAAGCTGTAAGTCTTGTTAAAATGTTCAGACGTCCTTTACAGGAGCCCTATTACACAAAATCCACTTCTGTATGGGTCACTAATGCAAATATGGGTCCCCAGGCGTGTCTTCAACACCCCCTAATATTTAAAAAATCCATCCTCTCCTCTCTTCACTAGCTCCCTTTTTCTGAAAATCTCTCCTTAAGCAGCTGTTTTGAAATCAAGCCGGTTTTGACGTCACCACCAGAGACGCACACACCAGAACGAAGTGATGCAACCACATCTGCTAATGCTCCACCTCCTCCTCCTGTAGCTTCTTCAAAGGTCAATATCAATATCAGTCAATATCAAATACATGGATAAACCTCCTTGTGTGCACTAGATATCAGCTGCACATCAGAAACCAGCCAGTCTTCTGTGTTCTTGTGATAAAAATGTTCAGGAGTCAAGACTCAGTTGAGATTTATTTTGATCTTGGACTTAATTGTGCAGATAGAACTGCTTTGATTGTTCACCATCACTGTTACATTGTCTAAGAAATTCAACACGGATCTTTAAGTCTTTTAATCGGCACAAGGGAACCATCTGTGAAGTAACAAAAGAGCTGTGATCTTACTTTAATTCTGTGTCTGAATTCACTTTATATTTTACTGCTGACTTTATCATAATGTGCTCAGTCTGTCAGCTCTACAAAGATGAACTCGTTCGCAAACTCCTCTGTGTGTCTGACGCGCAGAGAGAGAGGGAAAGAGGAAAAGAGAGACTCCAAATCACATTAGAAGCTCACATTTGAAGAGTTTTGCGAGCTCTTGGGTCGTGGAGATGTCTAAACATTTGTCTGTAGTTTGTTGCATTGAATCGTAGCCGTTGGTGTGTGACGCTGCTCCAGTTTAAACCTGCCTTTCTCATGTGCAAACTATAAACGCTGAATTAGTGGCCGCAAACCATTTCAAGTTTGATAAATCACTTTGCAGGAGCTAAGTGATCATATTTTCCTCTCCTCCTCCCAGTATTTTCTGGTGATCTGTATGTGTTCTGCACATTCATGAAGGGGGACTTTGTGCACAATATCGACTTTGCCTGTGTTTTTCCACACAAAATGTTGGTAGATAGAGCAGCATAAGCACTTCCTTAAAGATGCAGAGAGAACTCGACCTCATTTGCATATTCAAATGCAGACGCTGAAACAGCTCGCGGAGGAATTCCATGAAAAACAGGGATTTTCGGAAGGCCTAAATTCATGATCCCAGTGTTTTGTTTGTTTGTTTTTTTGTGGAAAAACAGCCACATTCATGACTTTGGGACATCAGACTTCTGCATCAAATGACTTTCAACTGTTTTTAAAAGTATAATGTGGCACCTTTAAAGGAGCCGTCATTCATTCAAAAATATACATTTTTAAGATTTGTTTTAATCAGTAACATGCAAGTTTTGTGATACAAGTTAAATACTCAAACAGTTCTTTTTGTGTTATAAACATTTAGAGCAAACAGAAAAGAAAAGGAGAGTAAATATATTTGAATACCTTATAAATAATAATAACCATAAGCACCCACAGCTCTCCCTTGCACTTTTGCCAATCACAGGCTCAGCATCACACATACACTCCTCATATTAACACCTGATGTGACCCTCAGGCCCCTCACATACTCCCCTCTTTTTAACACACTGGCATTAATGAGAAGTCAGTAAAATAACAGCACAGTGACAGTAATTTGTCTGCATGAAAATACCAGTTTAACACTGAATCAAATATCTTGTTCTCTCCGACTCCCTCAGTCATTTTTGTCATGGGCTTTCACTCATGATGACATAGAAGTACACTGTAAAAAATTACTGCAAATTTATGAGAACATTTAAAGAGAAATCCTGTTATGATAAAATAATTCTTGTGCAATAACTGTTAAAAACAATATTTTACACTATCATGCTTCACAGAAAGAAAACTGTGATAACTTTTATTTTTTGAATAGCATTACGGGAACAAGAAAGTTGTAAAAAAAGAAAGATAAAAATGCAGAAAAACTTTGAAGAGCAAAATTGCTGAAGAATTGAAGTATCTTCAAGTCTGTTTTGCCTTCTACACAAGATTTATTCTGCTGTAGAATATATGCTGACTGTAAAATTTTTGCTTCGATAAAGAGATAATGAAAAAAAAAAGAGTTTGTGGACTATGTTAGTATTGGTGTGAATAGAAATAATACATGTGTCAATGTTTGACAGTGGGTTCAAGCACCTGAAGAGTCTGCTCCTAAAACGCCCCTGCTGTGAGATGGCCAGCAGAAAAGACAGAACTTGAAATACTGGAATGACCAAAACAGTTGATATTAGTGAATGGGGATGGGGGCTGGTTTCATCTCTATTTAAAGGTTTATGACCCAGTCGTTATGTATCCGGAAGTGAGGACGGACTTTGAGCTCAAACCTCATCCACAGACCTGAGAGTGATCCACTGACTGTCCTGATAGATACACATCATGTGGAAAAAAAACTCCCTCATGAAGAATGTGAATCGATTTATGTAAAAGTGAGAAATGCATCATGATTAACTTGGTCTTTACAGATGATTTACAGACGGGCTGAGTTCACCTGTCGCTTCTTTCTCCAGAGAAACAGGTGCGTAAGGGTGTAGACCCATGCTGCGTTCAAGGGAAATCAAAAAGTCGGTAACAAGAGTTCCTTGGCATGAAGCTCGTCCTTATTGAGCTCTGAGATGAAAAAATGAACAGAAATGGAGCATGTATTAAATTATAACACAGTGGGGAGCTGTGTGATACATTAGGTGAACTTTGTTAGTGTTTTAGAACCTGCATTGAGTGACATTCTGTACATTTCCCATCTTTCCCCTGTCCTTGAACCCCTCACAGACCCCGCCCCTCGCCCCTGTCCTCCTGTGAATAGGTAACTGAAGTATTACAGCCTCCTGGATGTCGACGTCGAAGTAGATCTGAGTGCAGCAGCTTTCTTCCTCCATCTGCTCTCCTTCCTCCGTCCAAGTTTTGCTTCAGCTCCTCGACCAGGATGTCTCCTCTGACCTCCCCCAGGTTCTTCAGTGAGGGGGAAGTGGCCCGTCACTGCACCAAGGACTCATGCTGGGTGCTCCAGGGCACCAGGGTGTACGATGTGACCGCTTTCTTACGCATGCACCCAGGCGGTGAGGCGCTCATACTGCGCCGGTCAGGCAAGGACATAAGCCCGGAGCTGGAGGGGCCCCCGCACCGGCACTCTGACAACGCCCGGCGGTGGATGGAGCAGTACTACATAGGAGAGCTAGGCAGAGACGACGACACGGAGGAGGCACAGGTAAGAAGAGCCCAGGGTTATTGAAACATACATATACAGACAGAGACACAGCTGAACAGGTTTTTCTGTCTTGTCTCCAGGGCACGAAAAACCCAAACACAGCTCTTTAAAGAGGATCGACCGTGCGTAATTCTAGTTAGGAGACAATAACAGATGTTTTCATGGACATGTGAGAAAGATGTGTCACTGTGGCTTTTATTTTATTTATTTCTTATTCCTCCAGCTGAAATAATCCTCTCCCAGAAGTACAGATCATAGCAGAAGAGCAGAGCGCACAGTGCGCGCAGGTCATGAGTGGAAATTTCTGTCCTGTGGGACGCAGACGTCATTGGGAAGGTTGTGGCGCGCGCCTGTATATGTTTAAGTTTTCACATCTAATATTTTAACCTCAGCTGGGCCAAAATATAAGAGAGATAGGTGTGTGTGTGTGTGTGTGTGTGTGTGTGTGTGTGTGTGTGTGTGTGTGTGTGTGTGTCACAGCGGCCTGTTGCCTCTGTCAGGAACAGTATTGATTGTAGGGTGGAGCTGATGAGTTAGTGGAAAAGTCAGGGAGGGGCCTTTCAGGGAGGAGTGTGCAGGTGATATAGTAAACCTGAGGTGGTGGAAGCTGTTGGGTGGGTTGGTGGGGTCAGTGTTGATAAATGATTCAAAGTGTGTGTGTGTGTGTGTGTGTGTTTTTGAAGGAGAGAGAGAGGGAGAGAGGGAGGGGCAGAGAAAGAAACTGGTTCATTATGTCACAGTAGGTCAGTTGACTTTAATGCGGGAAGACTCCACATCCAGTTTCTTTGCGGGTGTGTGTCTCCCTGAGGAAAGAGAAACACACACTTTGCATAAATCTCTTAGAGCAGAGTTGACATTTACATGTCTTGCCACCCTGTAAGCGACGTGTACACACTGTGTTCTTCTCCTGCTCCATCTTGAGTGTTTGCCAGCCGTCCTAAAGTAATAACCATAAAGCTCAGGACTTTTGGACTGGTTTATTGCTCCATCAGTTGTGGAGTGTGGCGTCCAAACACGTCGCTCTTCTGAGGGGGAAGTGTAACACATTTAACTACAGGTGTCACAAGATGAATTTTAGCTCATTGACTAGCTCATTGGCTCATTGAATGGAAACAGAGAGTGAATCTATAACTTATATGTTGACAAACTTAATTGTACTTTATTCCATAAAAATGACAGTCTCTGAGAACATCACAGAGGTCAAACATCTCAGACGAAGAGAAGATTTGAAATCAGACATCACCTCACATTTTGTAACCAGAGGAACTAGAGAGTTGATTTGAACACATTCACTCAGAGTTAAAGCCCTACCCATGTTTTCATATGGTGATTTATACAAGCTTACAGGAGAAGTCAAACAGCATCATTTATGTCTCTCATTTATAAAATCACATATTGCCCAATTTAAATCAATGCCACAATCTAAAAGTGTGCAATTCAGATGATCTTGGGCAGTAATGTGATTGTAACGATTATAATATTAGTCTATATAGTTTGTTATACAGGGACATGAATAGATAATTGGTAGTTATGAAAACTGTACTTCTCATTCATTTTCTACATTTTGAATTTTAAAGTAGGACTAAATAAAGCTTGTATAGTTGTAGTTTCAGTGCATTGCAGCACGGTTTAGTGAAATTTTATTTTTAAATGTGTTTTTTGATACTATGTTTTTGTCTAGTTTTTTTTTTAAAATCAATTATATTATGAATAGTATCATTGTTATTTTTAATACAGCTGTTGTCTGTGAACCCTGTTTTATTTTTAAATAACATATAAAAAAGCAATAGGAGCTGTTTTTTTGTGGATTCATGCTTAGGTCAGTGCCCCAGTCAGGGCATCTCATGGACCCCCCCAGTGTCAGTACATAGTTTGTTGCAGGTCCGTAAAGTTGCTTTAAAAGTTAGGAGCCACAGAGTCAAACATGACCATTAACCAATGACGAGTTAGCATGAGTGTGACTGATACTGATACACAACCTGAATAGGGAAGAACAATGTGTAAAAATAATCTAATTGTGAGTATTTTTCTTGATATTGCAATTGTGAATTATTGCACCATTATTTATAAAAGGTCCCCCATCTTATGTTGTTTATATCAACTGTCATATTGAAGGGGTTGATGTCTTTATTATTATTATTATTATTATTATTATTATTATTATTATTATTATTATTATTATTATTATTACAGTCGTAGTATTATCTCAGTCTCATTATGCACAGAGTGAATTATTTCAAGTCTTTATTTCCTAAAGAATTAAAAAACCCAGAGTTCAGTGTCTCATAAAATTAGAATATTACATATATCAATAAAAACTGAGATTTATTTTAAAAATGTCAGGCCTGAGAGAAGTTTTGATATTTCAATTTTCCAATTTTTCTCCCAATTTTTAGGTACTTTTCACCCATTTTTTCTGCTTTCTGACAATTAAACTTAAGCTAATTTTAAACTAATTTCATTTTAAACGTTTAAACTAATTTATTATTGCTACTTCTTGTGGTTTTTGCCGCTTTTTACCACTTAGATTGTTGCTCTTGCACAGGTAGTTTTCTTTAGAGCATAAAACATCTACAGCAAAACATGTATCTGGTATTCGGACACATTTCAGGCTAAAGAAATGTTACAATGTCTGCCAGTAGCATATTGCAGGATATTGTGATTTAAGCTAATTTGCAGTTCATTGCCCAGCCCTAAACCTGGAGCACATTAACTCTGTCTTTGATGTTCCTCCTCCTCCTCTACCCCTCCCCCGGGCTCCTGAAGGCTTTCTTTGGACATAATGACGTTTTTGTCAGTCAGGGTCATTTACCTCGGATTAACTGCCTGTCCATCTCGCCCACAATGAGCAGGTAACGAGGAGGAGCGCTGTTGTTGATGCTGTGATGTGTCAGGGCGGGTTCAAGCCCAGTGCAGGAAAATAGGAAAATAGTCTTTTTCTAAACAGATTATAGTCATGTTTAACTGGATCCCTTTGTGACATTTCCGAATTATTGCATGGAAATCACATTAAAAAACGATGACATTAGGTCATTCAACTCATTTTCCCTAATTTTCTCTCTATCATCCACTTATTTTGGCACACCCTTTGAGTACAGGCACCCGTAGTATTTACCCACACTGCCCACACCCTGGGTCAGCCCTGCATTCACTCCTCATCATTTCTCCAAATTTTTCTAAAATTTCTCATGTGAAGTGATGAAGGGGCTGAGAGGAGGGAAGAGGGAGACAAACAATGATATCAAAAATACGCTGCTAAAGCCACAGTCTAAGTTTATGACGAGACAGAAGAAACATTATAATGATGACGATGTTATATGACAGTTATAAATTGTTATTGAGAGGGGTCGAACTTTTCTCAAAGAGAGCCACATTTAATTTTGTGGAAATGATTAAGGGTCAGCAGCTGTTACTGGCACATTTACTAACAATGAAAATAACTCTAAATTAGGGCTGGGTAATTAATCACAACTTAGATTAAATCACAATATGTCTTGTAGCAATATTCTAATCAATTATCACAGACAGTGCAAAATTTCTATAACCAGAAAAGTGTCAAAATATAAGATACAGTTATTGCATTAGATGTTTTCTGCTCAACACGGAGCTACTCAACTGTATTCAACCAATGATATAAACTGTAACCTCTAAGAAAGAAACAACCCAGGTGGTAAAAAGAGGCTAAAGCAGAAAAAAGTAGCTAAAACTTAGTTTGAGGCAGTATTAATTGCACAAAAAGCAACAAAAATTGGCATTTAGATTGGGAAAAAAACCTGGAAATACTCAAAAAGTAGCAAAAATTTTTTCAAAAGTGGCAAAAAACGAGTGAAAAGTGACTAAAATGGCCACAAAGAAGAAACAAAATAATAGCATAAAATTTTGTAAGAAACTTTGAAAAATTCTGAAAGCAGCAAAAATGGTGGAAAAGGTGAAAAAAAATCAGTGAAACGGTAAAAAAGAGCCAAATTCAACGACATAGAAAAAAATTACAATACATTTGGGGTTTAACTTAGAAAAAATTTAAATAGTTGCAAAATAATGGTCTAAAAGTAGCAGAAAAAGTTGAAAAATGACTGAAATGGCCAGAAAGAAACAGAAATTTAAATTGAGTTTTGCATGAAACTTTGAAAAATACATAAAGTAGCAACAATGGTGAAAAAAGTGAATAAAAAAAACAGTGAAAAGTGGTAAAAAAAATGGCCAGTCAACCAAAGTCGCAAGAAAATTGGGATTAAGCTTAGCAAGGAGGAAGTTTGTTGTGATAACGGTCCAAAAGTGGTAAAAACAGAAAAAAACAACAAAATTGGCAAGAAACTTGGGAGTGAGGAGTTATCAACAAATGGTCCCAATGTGGTGTAAAAAAAAATTAAAGTGACAAAAACAGACAAAAAGCAGTCACTAATAGTTGTCATAATGGGTTATTGTGCTGTAATTGATGTAACTGCTCATGTCCTAGAATTTGTTTGTTTAAAAATGCACAAGATGGGAACTAGAAATAATTGCACACAAAAATCGCAATTGCAATTATAGGAAATAATAATTACGATTAGATTATTTTAGCTTATTGGTCAGACCTTCTCTAAGTTTGCTCAAACCATCATCACAGACTGATAAAATGAAAGCTCACCTGTCCCTCAGGTGTCTCTTCATACCAGATAATAAATGCTCAGTTTTCTGCAGTGTCACCTGCTGCTTAAACACCAGCAAACTCTGCTTCTGACCAAGGAAAATGTTCTCCATCTAAATTTTCACATCCTGATAAATCCATTCATTTAAAGACACCAGCTGTAAGAGTTGTTGAGTTTCTGCAGCTTCAGCTTTATTCAAGTAGACTATGCACAGTTCATTTTGGTGCCATAATTTGGCCGGTGTGGTGTCTTTAATGTGACTTCTACAAAGATTTACAAAGACTAGTGCGACCTGGGAAAATGTGACGACAGATACTAAAAAATACACATTTGTGCTGATAATCTTATTTTATACTGTGGATTATGAACAGGCAAATATAAAAGTGAGATCACTCTCTAAGTCAAACTTCCTCTGTCCCTTAGTAAAGTGATAGACTTTACTTGGGCCTGTAGTTTCACTCACAAAATGTTCATGAGTTTGCAGCAGCAGATATCACTTGTCTCTTTGTTTCTTAATTGAAAAAGGTCGTCAGCACTGGGCGAGAGGATGAGCTTTAAAAATGAATCAGACTTCAATCACAAGAAGAAGCTCAGGCGAGAAGAGGGTTTTGTTATCGATGATGCTTAAAGACATGAACAACCCCACAAATAGATGGAGTTAATCTTAAAGACCGTCTTCAAGCTCATCATGAAATAACTTAATTCGTATTAACCCGGTTTTGTTAGCACGCAGAAAAGGACCAGTGACAATGCTTTTGATATCAAAACGGAGCTGCAAATCCTGCCAACAGACTTCAGTCAGGGCACTGTGATATTATTCCTGCTTTTGTCACCTCACACTCTCTCAGCCTTTTGTTTCTGCGCTGACCAAAGATAACAAAGTAACAGAGAAGAAGCGGTATCATGGAAATCTGGAGGCTAACACACATATTGTCTGAGTGTTGGACCAAGAGAGTCTCTTCAAACTGGCTCATCCACATTTTTTAAAAAGGACAGTTGACAGTTTTGTAACAGCATTGTGTTTCAGAAACAGAGAGCTTCACACACACTGATCAGTGTGTTAAACATCAGGTCAACCTTCTGTAATTTAACAATCAGGTGGTTTTTAACCTCTTAAGACCTGAGTGTTTTTCTGATGTGCATTTTTTATTTTTCCTTGCTATTTAGGATAAGTAAGACCTAATAAGTATAAAAACTAAAATTGGTCTTTGTACAGGACATTATGGTTTCAGTGTTAGTAGTTAGATACTAGTTTTTAGTTATCAATGTTATTGTTCATGACTACACTTTTTTCTCACTGAAATGGGTGTAAAACTGTGATATCACCAAAAGATGACATGGGAAGTGTCTCTAAATGTGACCTATTGATTAAAGTTTTAAAATTAAGTTTCATGGGTCTGAGTGGTAGAAATGTGATGTCCACATGTATGGACACCCTGTTTTTAGAGGCTAATTTGAGAGATATGTGACGAAATCTTGACCTCTTTCAAATTCAGACGTCCGTAGTTAATGGTTTTGCAAAGGGAGCAGCATTTAGCTACAATTATTCAGACAAGTTATTTTTCTTTTGACTGTTTTCAAACTGTATGCAGCTTAAAGATGTCTGGTTTTTCTGTGGTTCTGTGGTTCTTACCATACTTTGGTGTTATGAGTTAGGAGGGCTGGTGCCACCCATGTGATTCATCCATGTACATCACGCTCTCATGTCCACTGTGTGGCCTCCTTGGTCATGGTAACAAGGTATGGTAAGGAAATAAGTTTAGTTTCTGGATTCTGGCTGAGTTAGAAAAAAAAAAAACACCCACCATACAATGTGTCCGCAAAGCGAAATTAGCTTTTAGACCCAAGCTGCTGTTTGAACCAGGCTGCAAATATTTTATTTAATGCCATAGTGTGTGTGTGTGTGTGTGTGTGTGTGTGTGTGTGTGTGTGTGTGTGTGTGTGTGTGTAGTTTCCAATCTTTCTGTAGCTTCAAGCAGATTCTTGATGAGCAACAACTTTTAGCACTTCCTTGTAGACTTCCTTTTTTTTAAAAACTGGATGTTGCCCTTTGTGATTGACAGCCGATGGTTGCCAGATAGCAGGGTCACACGCTACACTGAAACATGAGGGAAGTCTGTATCTGTGAGTTTTTAAATGTGTTTATGTATCAACCCCAGTTAACCAGGTTTGACTGTGAATGAGTCAGATTAACTGATGAACGTCTGAATCCAGATTTACTTTGTGTAGTTGATGATAAAAGCTGGATTGAGGCTGAGGTTATGACCAAATACGACACATGGGACGTGACTTGGAGAAGTAATAATTAGGGGCAGTATAATGGTGACTGACAGAAATAGATTTCGTGTTCATAGCAAAGCATTATCAAACCATTCACTATTTATTATGACTCATGTCTTTTTAGGTAAAAGTGTTTTTGGTGGTTCACCTCTTTGTGTAGTTTGACGGATCCCTGTAGTTGTAGTTTCCAAAATGTGTATCCGTTGGGCAGAGGTGGGAAGTATTATCTATTGCTTAATAGTTAGATCCATACATTTATTATTTTTCTTCAGAGGGGTCTTCACGATGCAGCTTTACCTCGTCTGAATGAGCTAATTCCACTTTTTCATTTGGCAGAATAATGTTCCCAATGGAGCTAAGCTACACACAGTGTTATGCTGACCTACCATACTCCATGTCTGACTTGTGTAATGTGATTAGTGCCACTTAACTCAGTGAATCACAAAACAATGAGTTTGTCAGTGAGTAAATGAACAATGGAAATACTTTGGATTAGTTCAGCTGAATGTGTCTCTGCAGAAAATGAGAGTAAAAGTGAGTAACTGTTCTTCAACGTGAGCCAGGTCAAATGTTGAGATTTAAAAAGAAACGAGATTTGATTCCAGCAAAGAGACAGAGTTCGAGCGTTTGTCGAAGCTTTGAGGTCAGAGTCCATCCCAGAGCTTTTTATGGTGGATGTTGATAAGTGGTGAAGCCCTACAACGCAGACTTTCATCTGCTTGGACCTTGATCTATGAAGTCATAGTTTTCTCTACAAAACAAGCAAATGAAGAGCAGGGGGGAGAGGGAATGTGGCTGGGGAGGAACGTACTATTAACATCTGATAGCGTTACCATTCCTACTGTGATCTGATGGATCTGCTCTATTTTCAGAAACCTTTTCCTCTACTGCTGCAAACTGAGCACAGGCCCATCACTCGCAGATACGATTATATGACAATAAACTTTCCTCCACAAACCACGTCATAAGATCCACCCCTCCCCCATCCCCACCCCCACCCCTCAGAGCTTAACTACCTCTTTTATCACTCTAAAGAGATGTTCTGAGGTTATCACCCTGGTGATACATTACCCAGCTCATTGTTTACCTTTGCTACCATAGAGACCTCAGATACGGCGTTTGTGCTCTCAGGTTCAGGCCTCTGGTGACTTTCCTCCACGCTGGTTAACACGTGGAGGAAAGAGAGTTTGGAGCAGAGAAAGGATGGACAAAGACTGTTACCAACTGTACCTGGATGGATTTCAGGTTCCCCATATTAGCCCTCATCTACTTTGTTAGCTCCAGAGCTTTCAGGCTCTGGTGTTTGGGGACAGAAATAAACGAGGCTATGACACGAAACTTGAACACTGGCGAAACTGTTTCCTTTCAAACTTTTAAGTGTTGAACAGGAGTTTGAGTTTGTGTCATTTTGTATCTTTACGTATTATACTTTTGTACAATCCTGTGATATTTTGCGTGTCCTAATGTAACAATGGGTCACAGATTAAGTTGTCTGAAGAGGCTTTGACACTGAAAAAAGTTAATTTCCAATTAGTTGAAGTAATGTAATTCTCTGGATAAATTACATTCCATTTTTTAAGTTTGGGCTTGAAATGTATTTTCTTCTATATTATTAATTTGATATTCTAGGTTACTATGTTATGAATTAAGATTCCTGGTCTACGTCAAAACACAAATTACTTTGTGAAAATCATTTTCTTAATGTGAAGGCAGAGTTTTTTGAAATTTGTCAATTTGTTCTTTGAAAATTATGGAAGCTTTAGGTTTCTATGTCTAAATTTTGAGTTGGATTTAAAGAATCAGATGAATTGAAATAACTCAAATCATCAAGCAATGACATAAACCAGTTAAGTTAGTCCAACATAAAACAGTTATTTTTAAAAAACTGGAACTCTTTGTGTTTTACCAATTGAAACAATTGAATTACGTTGGACCAACATTTTTTTTTTTTTTTTTTACGGTGTGTGTATGTCCTTTTGAAAAGACAAAGCAAGCTGGGTAATGTAACACATTTAGTTCCAACTCAGAGGATCATGTTCAAATAATTAAAATGTTTGAGTTAACAACTGGTATAATTAATTTATCATTTGAAATCATACACAGTCATAGGTTTCTTTGCCAAGGGAAGGAAAGTCTTTCTTAACGCATTATGTAATGTATTAAGTTGTGTCAACTCAGAGGATCAAGTTCAAACAAAAAAAGATCATTAAGTAAGCAACTTGTATAACCTGCCTTCTTGAGTTGAAATAAGGTTTTTCTCACAGTCGATTCTTTTTGTTTTCAAAAATTGAAGCAGCAATTGGAATTCATATGCACTGAATAACTGAAATCTAAGCAAGCATTGGTGTCTTATTTTTAGTGAAAATTGTCTTATTATACTTGCTGTGAGCTGCATTCAACTGACAAGTCCAGAAGCATTGGGAGCAAAAGATATTCAGTTATTCAAAGTAAAAATACGAGGTTTGAATTGCTTGTAAAAAGCCCAAAAAAATATCTGCCAATGAGCTTAGAAAAATCTGCTCATCAAGTTCCCTGAAATTGGAGTAATATCTCAATACAAAAACCTTTTCTGACTCCACCAGCAGATTTTTATGACTTGTCACAAGCAATTCAAACATAATTTTTTGTCTTTTAATAACTTAAAATGAGACAGATCTGGTGAATGTGGCACTTGTAGGGTCAAAGAGATAAAATCTCTGTTTTTCAGTGTGTTAAGTTAAATCAACCAAATACTTTTTACAGTGTAGCACAAAAAAAAGAGAAAGCGATTCACATTAATCGTATTTCAAAGAAACAATTAGCTGACAGGCCTTTTGTTCGTTGATCTCTTTCTCATATAAACTGGACAGAGTGATGGACGGTGTGTTTTGCAGCTGACAGACCTGATGAAGCGGTCTGCACACAGGACTTGTAGATTTTACCTGTTGACTCACCGTGTAGGAGGTGCACATGAAACACTCAGGAAGTGTTTAAAAACAAACATTTGGAGGGTGTGGACAAAACTGACAAGATCCTCAGACACACCCGTGAAGAGCGAGGTGGAGATGGCATGTGTAATATTTCCTCCACAGATATTTTACATTCACTCACAGCCAGGCGTTAGACTGGTCCTGAAACCATCAGTTCAGGATAAACCATCAGCAAACAGAACCACACAATGGGGACAAACAGTGAGAGATATGTCACCGTGTGTTTGCACCAAGGAACAAATGACAGCCTTTGGCTCCCTGCAGGCTGCTCTTTTTCCTGCTGTCAGTCACGGCTGTCATGAATACTTTTGTTTGCTGGGTAAAAATTTTAACCTCCAGGACAAAAAGGACAGAAAAATATTCTGATTTTATTGGAAAGCAGGAATCAACCAGGTTCATTGTCTCTCACTGCAACAAGAGAAATACAGTTTAAACACATAGAGTCGGACTTTGTGAGGGAAGTGTTAACTACAGACCAGTTTTATGTTCACTACAATAAAACTTTACACCACAAACTTTATAATAAACAGGAAGATGGATTACCTGTACAGGTACGGTTATTATCAGGGGTAGTGGCTTGTGCTGTCTAATTAATTGCAAAATAGATTAAATCACAATATGGCATGTTGCAATATTCTAATTGCGGAAAGTGCAATATTTCTTTAACCTTAAATATGTCAGTATATCAGATCCATTATTTAGCAAGTGATGTTTTGTGCTCTACACTAGTGTTACGTAACCGTGCTCAATCAAAGAGACAAAACTGTTGAAAAATATTTTTGCAAGAGCATCAATGTGAGGGGTGAGAAGTGGCAAAAACAGCAAGAAGTAACAGTAAAAGTAAGATTAGTATGACAAAATGGTAAAAAAAATTTGGCAAGATAATTGTAAGAAAACTTGGGAAATAGTCAGAAAGTAGCAAAAATGGTCCAAAAGTAGAAAAAAGTGACTAAAATGGTCAAAAAGTAGTCATGAGTAGCAGAAATATTTCATGGGTTTGGTCATAATGTAATTAATATCAATGTTCATTTCCAAAATATGTTTTCTAAACAATAAATCGCAATTATAATACAGGGAAAAACAGTCACAATTAGATTATTTTTGCAAATCGTTCAGCCCTAACAGACAATGCAACATTTCTTTAACTTGCAATGTGCCAGGATACCAGAGCAACAATAAAAGTGGCCGAAAATGGCAAAAACACCTAGAAAAAAAAACAATAAAAGTAGTTTAAAGTACAAAAAGCAAGAAAATGGGCAAGAAAGTTGGGATTAAACACTCGGAAAACTGTCAGAAAGTAGAAAAAATGGTCCAAAAATGTCAAAAAAGGAGTGGAAAGTGACTAAAATGGGCAAAAAGCAGGCATGAGTAGAAAAAGAAAAAGAAAAGGTCATGGGTTGTTGTCATGCTGTCATCAGTGTCAGTGTTCATTTCCAAAGATGAACAACATAAGACCGAAAGATAAGCACACCATAAATTGCAATTAGATTATTTGTACAATTTGTTCAGCTCTAGTGTGGATTACTCTCACTGACCCACCTGAATAAGAGCTGCTCATGTCTTAAGATGCTGCAGGAGCAAAGGTAATTTTTGGTATTAAATATTTCACTGGCTTCCTGTTCTGCTCTTGTGTCTGTGCTTTTGGACTTTAAGATGAAACCAACTGTAGAGACAGAGACAGAGACATAGACAGAGGGGGCGTTGCCTTTTTCTCTGTAAAGACAAAGCAGCGAGCTCCAGTCTAAAAACATGCTGCCCCTGCAGAAGTGCTAAAAAACCCACAGTCATTGAGTGTATGCTACAGGCTGTCCGTTGAAATACAGGAAACCACAAACACAGCAAGTCAAAGGAGAGAAATTTCACAGCTGAGACCTCAAAGTGCAGTCTGCTGAGGGCTGATGTGACAGGCCCAAGTGAGGCTGTGTGTGCACAAGCTTCAGTGTCTGTGCTGTGACACCTTCCTTTCCCCACACCCTTCCCCCTTCCACATGTGCAAGTCTTTGAGTTGTGTTATACTGGTTTATTTTGTTGCTTATGAGCTGAGGTGTTTTTTTTCCTAATCCCAAACCGTGCCCCCAACAGGAGCCTGGTCTGGTATTTGTTTTTTTCCCCTCCTCCTGCCTCTTGTGCTTCATTTCTCATCTAAGAAAATGGGGTGCCGCGCAAGATGGCTGTCCCAACAGTTCTCCTACTCCCGTCCTCCCCAAGTAATATGTTACTGTCTTTTTGTTTCTTCGGGATGACGGGATGAAACTGAAAAGTAATATTGTTGCTCTGAAACATGTGCAATGACACATAGAGCATCTTGTATCATGTTAGAGAGAGAGTTTAGAAAATTGCAATGATGATGATGATGATGACATCATATTTGATACATGAGTTCCAAAGACCTGTATCTCATCAACATGATAATAGTTTCCTAAAAAAGTTGGTAAAACCAACATCTAAATATAACTAATTGTTTTAGTATAAATATTTTCTGTTTTGAAAGAATTCATATTCACTCAAGAATTCACTAAATAAATTGCCAAAGCTGCCCAATGTGTCAAATGTGATACAAAAATATATCATAAACAAAATGTTGTAACAATATTGTAGTGTGGATTTTGATGAAAGAGTTCTTAAACATCTCAGTTCCAAAACTTAGACTTTTTGATGGTTCAGGCTTTATAGAGTTAATAGCTGTAGCAGTTGGAGTCTGTCAGGTCTGAAGCAGCATCAGCAGGCAATGATGGGATAAGAGCTCAGGGATGTCTAGAAAGATCTTTGGTATTTATAACTTTAATGAGACATTAATATTTGAAGTTGTGATAGACAGATAGAGGTGACAGGGGAACAGGGGCTCAGTGTGTCAGTCCAAGCCTAGAACAGCATAACTAAGACCTGGTCCAGACTTAATCCAGCTCTGTCTATGAGCTGTATTAGAAAGGGAAGTTTAAAGCTGACTCCTTAAGTTCAAATTTGCCTCCTGAGGTAGAGAAGAGGAGCTGATAACTACAGGCTCAACCTCCCGTACTACTTTTAGTAGTAACTGAATGGTGCTCCGGCAACTCACTTGTCTGCTTTGGCACACCTTGAAGAGGTGTGTTTCAGTGCGCTGCACATCATGCACGTGGATGCAGCAAGCACATGATGCGTAATCCATGACATGTAATTACTCCTCTCAACGATGTCTTTGAACTTTGGTAGGGGCATTAGAGGGCTTTCGGACCAAAACAACTTACCCTAAGCCAAAAAGTGACTTAAGTCTTCGTCATGTTCTCTGTGTTCTCCATCGTGCGGACTCAGATTAGTCTGTGGCTTGTAAACAGACCCTTCGTGATGACGTAGGTAGTTCCATGTGTGTGATGGCAATCCTGCTTCAGACCTGTTCGTATTGGAGTGATGTGTGACTGCGAGCTGTATTGGCCAACAAGGCAACGACACTGCCAGGGGGTTCAATCGTTCTTTGGTACATCAGGGTTTGTATGACCAGAGTGACTTTCCGCGTGACCATAGGTTTGACGATCAGGCTACGCGCTGGGAGCTCAGTGATCTGGACGGATAATACGGCACGATTAGCTCTTTGAGATAAGATGGTTCAATACCATTAACGGCTTTGTGAGTCAGAAGGATTTAGATTCTATTCTGGATTTTATGAGGAGCCGGAGACAAACAGAAACCTCTGGTTCTGTCATTTTTAGGGGCGCTCAGAAAGTCAAACTTTTGTTGGCTCTCTACTGCCACTGTTCTGCTTTGTTGACACGCTGCATCATAAATGACACAATAAGTCATTAACAGAAGACTTTGGGCTGAGGTTTAATCCTGAAAGATTTATGACCCTGTCAGGATCCAAAAGATGAAGTGAAGTCCATGTGCCTTGTAAAATCTGCGTGTCTCAGAAATAAGAACCAGTCTAACCCAACCAGTTGATGCCCAGGCCTCGACACCAGCTGTTCCAACTGGTTATAACCAGTATTGCAATGGTGTGAGAGGTGACAGAGGCAATCTGATGTACAGATGTGGGAGAAACCATCCCTGGTGTATGCTTTTGATTTTTTCACTTTAAGACTTGAACCCTGTCTATGAGGTCAGTTTTTATTGATCAGAGCAGAGTTGTACGGATGCATAAATCATCCCATGGCAGCATGGTCAGGCTGGTTGTAGTGTTTATGTGGCACTTGACTTGATAATTACACGGTAACGTGACACCTCCTTCATACTTTGGCTGGTTACTCAGCGTCTCTGATCCTCGTACACGAGAGCACAAACAAACCAGAGCAGGTGCAGAGGGAGAGCAGGGCTGGAATCTTGACTCTTGGTCATACAGGTTTGACTGGTTCTTCTCAGTAGACACACACACACACACACGCACACAAATCCAAACACTGGCAGGCATCTCATCCTTACACACACCTCATATGCATATCCCTCTCTGTGTCTCCCTGTTTGTACTCACGCCCGGGCTGATGCGTGTTCCTCTGTGTGGATATCCTGAATCTGACCCCTTTGACAATGATGCCTCAGATTAAAAGCCCCCAGAGTGAAACACTTCTGCACATATTCATTGATAACTTGTTGAATTTATCTCCCTGCTAAAAAAGGCTGGATAATCAAGTGTGAGATGTGTGAGTGAATCCTGTGAAGTCTGTTTTTATCAGTGTGACTGTGGTTGATGGTTCACTTGTGATGATCTGCAGTAAAAACACATAAAACTCGACTATAAAAACCGATAAGGCTTCAGAAAAGCCTCACGTCCACTTTAAGCTTCCACCAGCATACTGAAGGAAGAGAAAACAACACAAGTGCCCCAATTAGCTATTCTACATTTCTTTTTACCTTAGAGTTTTTAGAAATGAAGTTGGCAGAATGTGTCGCAGTCATAGAACTACGGCCTGCCCATGTGACCGGTTAATGTTTGAGAGGAGTGTGCAACACAGGCAGGGTGTTAAAGCCCTTTTATGTCACCCAGACCATTCACGTAATGTTCTTGTAACTGGACACTTTATCAGGTTCACCTGTCCAACTGCTTGTTAACGCAAATATCTAATCAGCCAATCACGTGGCAGCAACTAAACTCATTATTCGTGTGGACATGATGAAGATGAGCTGCCAAAGTTCAAACTGAGCAACAGGATGGAGAGGAAAGGTGATTTAAAAGGAACCCTGGCTACCAGAACGTCATTTTCCTAATGATCAGTGTTTTTACCAGCTACATACAAACGATAATAAAATCTCTCAAAATACCTAAGTTTGTATAAAATTTGAAAAAATATTTTCACCTGTAGGCCGCCATTGTTGTTTAAGCCGCAATAACGTCTGGGTAGTGACGTCATATGGTTGCACCGGGCTCGATCTAAGTCCTGGAGCGGACTTCAGTGGTTTCCAGGGGAAGTTTTGTGGGTTTGTGTTGGAAAATAGTCGGCACAGCATTTGGCTTTAGTCTCCGTTTATAATGACCCA
>RPOG01001937.1:0-116333 GCA_008086565.1 Thalassoma bifasciatum
AAAAATGACACTGAAGAATGGAGTGAATCAAAGCCAAATCCAACGCTAACAGGAAACGCTAACAGGTGAAACTCAGCAGATGAAATTGGATATGTTGGCTGCAGTTAAACATCAAAAATATTTTTACACGGCCGAGGCTGAAATGAAGACAGGAGTTCAATAGCAGCTCCGGAGGGATGCGGCCTGTAACAGAGCACCCAGCTGCCAGCTATTGACCCCACACACCAGATGCATCTTATTTTCTCTGACGAAAAGGAAAAGTGAAGCGGATGCCCTCATGTTCATCTTTGTGTCTGTGTATTCCCCCTTTTCTCCTTATCCCCTCAATTCATAGCCACCAAGTCTCAGCCACGGGGGACGGCTGTCGGATTGACTCCCAGAACAGGACAGTCACTCTGGGACTCCAACACCCCCCTACACACACACACACACACACACACACACACACACACACACACACACACACACAAATTAGCATCAACCCTCAGATGTAAAGGGAATAATCTGCTTAGTTTATGCCTGACTCACAGTCATCCATCAATTACTGAGACAGAGAGGAAGACTATTGACACCATATGTAAACACTATTGTCCTTCTGCATCTTAAGAGTTTCAAAAGGAAGGAAACCTGATAAAGAGATGGAAGGTGATAGCTTTTCTTCTGTGTGAATTCTTTACGGTTAAACGTCTGTAAATAGACGAATGGGAAGAAAACGATGCACAAAATGATGGAATGACAGACGGATGAGTGCTTGGAATGAGATCACTTTCATCGTATTGATCTCAGCTTCACTGTACAGGGATCAGAGGTCACACACACACACATTAACACACACACACACATACCCGAGAAACTTAAGAAAGCCTCTGGGAGAAGCTTAAAGCAACGCAACCATTGAAATGTCATTTAGAGCTGCTGGGACCGGCTGCTGCTGCAACCCTCGGGGGGTCGTTGGTCTTCAAATGGCTTTCACTTATCTGGGGAGGAAGCGAATCATTCAACACAGAGAAATGTATATGTATGCACAAGGGGGAAGGCTAATTTGGGAGTTTTTTATGATTATTTAGGGCTTAATGTAATGAAAAAACTCTTTAACTGTTTCAAATGCAGTAAAAACTTGGTTGGACTGCCCCCTGGTGGACGGGCCCCTTCGTAGTCACAGAATTGATGTGAACACTAGATGGATAAAAGCTGTGTAGTCAAAGGGAAAGGAGTCTAAAGAGTCGAGCTCATCTGTAATCTAACTTATCACAGATGGTGGGTGTTCAGAGTTGGCCCGTTTCATTTTTTGTCCCCCAAAAATCGTGTCTTGTAGCGTCCTGGCAGGTGCCCATCTGGAAGGCTCTTAAGGGCGATTACGTAACAAAGCCTTTCCTAACAACATAATGTGGATTTGCACAGCGCAGGTCCCCTCATACTCTCAACAAGCAATATTGGATTAACAGGTCATCTTCCGGTCTCAGGAGCTGCATCGCCTCAGTTCACCTGGCTCAGTCTCTCAGTGCGCAGACTCTCTTCAGTGACAGAGATTGGTTTAAAACATCTTGTTTTAAACTTAAACATAAACCTCTTGGAACAATCTTCATAATTGTGCAACTGTAAAACTATTTATCATTAAACAAGGAGACTTTTCCTATTTACTTTTCCCTTTATTTACCTTAATGTTTTAATTTTGGAAAATAAAAAATCAAGCTGAGTCAAGGAATTAACGTCTTTTCCTCTGCATTGCATATTATGTTACCTTGAAAATTGTTATCATTTCCCAATAGAAAGCAATGGTTCCATATCTGTAACTGACACAAATAACCCTTCAAAACTTCTAACCATAGGATATTGCGCTTTTGTAATGCTTTGTACTGTCCTTCCAAGTAGCTTCACAGCAAAAAAAAATCCTTACATTTTTCACACTTTGTTTTAGTATCCCCTCTTTAAGGCTCTGCAACCCCCTTCCGTGTGATTGGCCAGCCCTCTGGATGCTGTTTTGTTGCAATGTTTGAAACTTTCTTGCAGCTACAGCAGCAGAGAAATGCTTAAATTTGGCATCTAGACTTCGTCCTCATCACTCCTGGCAGATTTGTTCTATATGCAGAAATTTGAGGAGCGAGGAGATAAAATCTCAACCCCCCTCTCCAGAACCTGCAGGTGGATGATGGGGAGGCACAAGGACTGGAAGTGCAGAGCAATAGCAGTGGCAGGGCAGAAATCTTGCAAGTTAGACAAACCAACAAATAGGAAGGTGAGGTGGTTGCGAAATCGGACATGTGTAGTCAGTACAGCTGGATCTGGCTGCCTGCATAAGTTCATAGGCTCTGACACACTCAACATACAACTCTTTGCCCATTTTTTTCTGCTGCCACACATCATTGATAAGAACACGGGGTCATCTGGTGAAGCTTCATTTTTTAAATAACCCTCAGAAGAGGCTTGATGCTGATTCACTGCAGTGAAGTTCTAGTAATTGTTTCGAAATGAGTCTGCATTTTAAAGGTTAGGTGTAACGTCTGTGTTTGGATAGGCTTTCGTATTTCAATGTTGTTGTATTTTTGATGAGGAGCTTTTAAGTTGTGGTATCAGCACTTTCATATCAGAAAATTATGGTGGCCAGAAGCTCAGATGAAGTAACTGAGTACATATAGATAACGTGCAGCTATGCACATTCAAAACAACAAATGCAAACATCCAAAGCAACTGCAGCTTCTGAAACACCCTGCATCGAAAAAAATGCACTGCAAGAGGCAAAACAACTACATTAACAAAACTTAAGTCAAAAACACACAACCAGAAAACAACTGTAAATGCAGGAAAGGTGCAAGTTCTGCTTTGAAAAGAAGTGCTCAAGACAACTTAAAAATACAGACAACATTAACATATTCACAACAACACCACATATAAAGGAGATCAATTCATGCTCATACTTAAAAAACATGTATTCAATTCATTATCAAAAGGTTCAAATTTTCTAAGATGAGTGAATCTGGTGCACTTTTTGGGGTAAAATGTGCGCTGAAGTGCATTTCTTGGGCACCAAAACAAATGCTGAATTGCTCTCCTGGTTGGCAAACCACACTAATCTGCCCTTTTGGCTGGTTAAGCAAGATAAACTGCCTTCCTGGGAGCCAAAACACACACTAGGAAGCCAAAAGAAGAGCTGCATGTGCCTTTTTTTTCACCCCTGCCCTAGAAAATGCCTGCATGCCACTGCTCCCATCTGCTTTAAAAGCACTGACATACCATATTGGGGAGAAAGGGAGAGATAAACTTGTCATTTCCCTTCTTTTACTAATATTACACAAGGACTTAACAACACGTTGTCCAACTTTTTAGTTGGCGCAGTAGTGTACCGAAGTTAAGACAATGGCATATATTTGTTCTTAACCTTTACAAGATGTTCTTCCGGCCAGTGCCAGTTCCCTTTGTCTCTCCTCTTTTTATAGCCCTAAATAATTGGATACCTGGCACATAATACAAGATAGGACAACTATGCATCAGGGACCAAAACCCTCTTTGTCTCTTGGTACGGATAACTTTTATAGATTAATTCTAAGTTTCTTGTTGTTCCACTGAAAAGAGGAAAATCAAACCAAGATTTCTGAATAAACAAAGGAATAGAAGACACTAAAAAAATTCAATCTTTGAAGGACATTCATATTTAGCACTTCTGCCCCATAATAACAGAGGCAGAGCAGATCATCTTTTCTCATCTCATGGGGGAAAAAAAGTTTAATTTCACTTGCTTTGTCTGAAAAAATGTGGCTCTTACAGTCAGTTTTCCAGGAACTCCTCCTTTTACACACCTGGTTCCCACACCAGCTGGTGTAGGCCCGACACACACACAAACACACACACAGTTTCCTGGGAGTCAGCTCCATGCACATCTACTGCTGATGTCAGGAACTATTATTCAGACATTTACATAAACTCTCTCACACACACACATAATAAAAAAACAGCATGCAGTCTTTCTCATCATATCACTTTTATCTCCACAGGTGGTAAATTTAGCCCTCTGGCTCCCTGTCAGCTTGTCTACAATAAACAAATCAACACAGACTAACGCAGCCAGAATGTCATGTTCATTTACAAAAAAAAGTCTACCACAGCTTTATGTATTCACCTTCTGGCTCTCTTTTTATCCACACATCAATCCTGGGCCAGCCCTTTAACCTGGAGTTACACGTTCTGTTCGCAGCTCCACAGGTGAGCCAGTCCCTGCTCACAACGCCGTCTGTCACCACACAGCACCAGCGCAGACACTCCTGTATCATCTTCTCAATCCTCTGCCTTCTGTTCTATTTCTTTCTAATTCTTCACACTGTCACCACAACCTCCTGTCTGTAACGCTCTCCTGTCATTCATGTGATCATCACGGTGTGGCCTGGAGTAAAGTGGCAGGAGTGGAGTGCATCATGGCGCACTGCTGGGATTCCTTTGGTTTCTGGATAACAGGGACATGCCTATTTTTTGTGTGCACAAAAATAAATAAGAACTTTTTCTGTTACTGGTGGCATGCACAGACATTTTGAAGGGCAAGGCTAAAGAAAATAAGGCAACAATACATAAACAATACATGTTTTGGAACCCAGGAAGACAGTCTACCATGCTAACCAGCCAAAGGGACAGATAAGTGTGGTTTTTCAAACAGGAGGGCACTTAAGGGCATGTGTTTTGGCTCCAAATAGGACACTTCAGCACATATTTTGGCTTCAACGACAATAATTTGGCACATTTTTTTCAACAATTGAGCCACGAGTCTGGGCTATGAATAGAGATGTTCGATCACAATGGAAACCACACAGCCAGTAATTCGAACTTGTTCAAACATGCAGGAACAGAGACACACATGAGTTTATTTGTATCTTTCACTTATTATCACTCCTAAGAGGTAGAAGTAGAAGAGGATCAAATTTTCTTATTTTCCATATTCAGCCTCAGCATTCCAATGCATTTGCTGCAAGGAAATGCAACTTCTCTAGTTACTTACTCAATCTCTGTAACAATCACCTTTTATCTCACAACGCTAACAAGTCTGGGAATGTGCAATTGACTGACAGCCAGTACTTTTTTTGTGTGTGATACATTAATTTCAGTCAGCAAAGTAAAGCATAAGCTCCTCAAAAAAGTCTTTCTCTCATCTGTTTCAAGTGAGTCTCAGTTTCATTGTAAAGTGTATGTTATGCAGAGACTTTAAGCTTGGTTACTTCAGTGGTATGAACCCACAAGGGGAACAGATTTTCTCATTATTTTGTAGATTTGATGAAAAGTAAATAGCAAGCTCTGTGACCACTGTCCTATATTCCAGCAAATCTGGGAGCAATACTCTGATTGGCTGTTTTAGCACAGTGTCGAGCACTTCACCTAAATTGAGATACCTTCAATGTTAGTGGCTAATTGCAGCTGAATGCAAAGGATGCCGTCTCACTCAGCTTGGAGTGAGGTTGCCACAAAAACTGCTCCCCCTGGTGACTGACTGCAGTATAAGTAAAAAAACTCTGTGTACTCCATTCATTTCAATGGGGCTGTGGTCAAACTTTAAAAAGTAAAAAGACCTCTCAGAAATATTTCTCACATCCTTACACTGTGGAAGTTTTTATTGGGCTGCATTGTTT
Organism: Thalassoma bifasciatum; assembly: GCA_008086565.1. Taxonomy (NCBI): domain Eukaryota; kingdom Metazoa; phylum Chordata; class Actinopteri; order Labriformes; family Labridae; genus Thalassoma; species Thalassoma bifasciatum. The sequence continues at coordinate 5,607 of RPOG01001937.1, forward strand.
TCAAGTCCTCACTTTTCAGAAAAGTTTTTTTGCATTAGTTATTAGAGGTTAAAAACAAGGTTTTACACGTCATCACAATGACTGAGATCTGCCATTCTTGCATAGTGGCTCAAGAATTAAGATATGTTGGAGGGAAAGCTTGAGAGATTCTCTACTGCTCAGCCTGCTTTTGCTCTCCATATGAACTGTTTGTCTCACAGTTGTCTGATTGGTCAGTTCTTGCGTTATAAACAAACAGCCAATCAGAATTCAGGGGGCAACACCACCCTGGAAATACCCCTGTTGTGTAAATATGACTTCAGCTCTTATGCTTTCTTTCTCTGTCCCAATGCCCTTTCCTCCCATCACCCTGCACCAGACCTCCTCCTCCAGGCTTTTTTTGAGACTCTGTTGTCATAACCCCACCTTCCGGTCATCACCTAACCAGTTAGCCCCGCTCAGCGCACTCCACTGATTCCCGGCCATGCGAAAGAAAACTGGTCAAAATGTAATTTTCTGCAAGATTACACATGATAATGACTCGCTTTGGAGGGTCGCCATTAACGATGACTTCCAATTATAGATGTATAAGTATCGATCTGTCAACAGAGGGGGAGAGAGGGTGAAGATGGGGAGGAAATGTACAGTAATGTTTTACTGACACACAAAGACAAACGCACACACACACACACACAGTCACAGTGGACGCTGCAGCAGACACGTTGAAGAGATGAACGATTGCTAAACTGCTCACAAAGTCCTACAGAGGCTTAAAGCAAGCATTGATGGGAGCCAATGGAACGCCTGAGAGGTGAGTTCACCTGGGAGCAGAGTAGACCTTCACCTGGTGTGACACACACACACTCGCACGCACACACAGTTTCCATTCAAACCCTACAGTGGACTGTTTCTAAGCAGACAAGAAACACAAACATACTTGTCCATCCCCTGAAATTAAAAAGAAGAAGCCTGCGTTTACTTTTCCCTTGTGTTTGTCTTGAAGGTTTGGCTCAGTACTCACTGTCAGGTTCATCCACTGGCTGCCTGCTGGACGGCCGGCTCTTTCCCTCCACAGCTGCAGTCAGTCAGTCAGTCAGTCTCAAGGACAAACGCTCTGGCTCTCCTCGCCTCCGGTCTCTAAGGCTCAGCGATGCAGCAGCGCTCACACACACTCCCAACACACACACTCAGACACTCACACACACACTCTGACACACGCACACTCTTCTTTCTCTCCTCTCCAGTGCTGAGTTTACCTACATACCTGCTTAGCTCGCTCGCAGGGGGAGTCCTGAGAGAGTGTGTCAGAGAGAAAGTGTGTCTAGTGAGGGGATGGTGAGAAGAGGGTGAGGTGGATAAGGTGTGTGAGTTAGGGGGCGGGGGGTGCAGACTGTTGGGGAGAGGAGGACACAGCCAGCACTCCCTTATATGCAGCGGGAGGAGGTGAGGAGTGGAGGAGTGGAAGGGAGGGTGGAGGAGACACAGTGCTCCAGCGCTCTTGTATTCCCATAGATACAGAGGAGGGATTTCTAATGCAGCCTCGCAAGGAAGGGAGAGAGAGAGAAAGAGAGAGAGAGAGAGAGGGAGAGAGAGAGAAAGGGACAGCATCATATTTCAGGGATGTTGAGTCAGCATGTGAATGTGATGCATGTGTTGATAGAGCTGGAAATATTTAGAGGGCACGTTCCCACAGGAAGTTATGGATTAAAGCTTCACTTCATAAAGGAGCAGTTTGTGAAAAAAAGTTCAAATGACGTGAATGTCGGCAACTTAAAGCTGTCTTTTAACAACATTAAGTGGCACACTGTCACCAGATTTTTAATATTTTTATCCCAAATAATTGTATTCACTTCAAATACTTGCTTGAAGTTGTTTCTGTAGTTTGTGAATACGTCAACTTTGAACGTCCTATGACATTAAGGTTTGACATCACTTTCCTGCACCGTCCACTTTGCCATTTTATTTTGGAGTTGGTTTAAATTGTGGTAATTTGTTTGCAAGGTAAGTTAGAAAGATAAAAAGCAAGAGACCTTTTCATTTTCATTTGAATTATGTCATACAATATCCATACACAGAGAACGAAATTATAATGCAAACGGGATGACTGCATTTTAAATTCAAATTTAAATAAAGTCAAAAGTGCTCATGGGAAGTGCAGTCTTTATCCTAGAAAAACTCCCACTTTTCCAGACAGTCCTCACAGTCCCTTAAACTACATTTACTCTTTCTATCTGGTTTCACATTGCATGTCTGTAAATAATCTTTGTTTGGTCTTTATCCACAATTTTTATTCTCCTGGATACTCCTTGTATATATTCGGCATATTTTGAGTTTTAACGCATATGAGTTTTGAAAACTAGAAAATATATATCCCTTTAAGGACGACATAGATAAGTCTGAATTCACTCTTGATAAATCAACTCAAGTCTATTGTCTTTTTAAAGTGCACTACCATAAATACCCTTCCTTATCACAAATTATTAGAAAAGAAAATGTGAGAGTTTTTTAAAAGCAGTTCTTGAAAGTATTGATTTCACTGTATATTTAATTGAAAACTGTTGCAAGCAGCCTGTTAGCTTAGCAATATAAGAGGAAACATTAAAAGACAAGAATGAAACCTGCTTATGGGTAAGAAAATGTACTTGATAAGAATCTTAAAATAGAAATGTCTTAATTAATGACATTAGACAAGTATATCTGTCTTATCCATGCAGATTTTTATCCTTTTAGCAAGGATTCAGGCTTCATTTGTCTTTTACTATCTTGAAAGCAATTCCCGATAGAAAACAAAGAGACCTACATTAGTTTTTGTTGTGTCAAACCTTGGGGTCAAATGTTACCAAGCTTGCTGTCAACTATCAAAAGCATTAAACTCAAAGATGTGGTTCAACATTTTATTTTCTACTCATCAAGGCTCAAATTTGCAAGGCTCATTTTCAGTATGAGTCTACGAATCCAGAATAGATCCAAGTAAAATATAGCTGGATCATTTTAATTGAGTTGCAAGAGAGAAAAGAACAAATGCTTCAACAAAAAATTCCTGCATCATTTTTATTCATTTATTTATTTTCATTTATTATAACCTTTGTTTCACCATCTGCACTTCAAATTATTCAAAATCTGCTGGTTTTGTCCAAAAGCCTAAAATAACACAATGAACAATATTACACTTAAGTAGACGATAACGGGTTCAAAACTGTATTTAAAATTTTACTTCACCTTCTATTGATTTTTTTATTTCATTTTATATTATGCAAAAGGCTCCGTGCACATGGTGTTGTTCTTTGGGTCTGATCTGACCTCACTACTCACCCTCAGTTCTTCAAGGGGATGTAATCAGGCTTATTTAAGTAAAAACAGTGACAGCAGTTGTTCATTCAAAACTAAAATCAAAGAAATGGGCGATTTTTTTCTAAAACACTTGGATTTTCAAAGTTTGGGATTCTTGTAATCTTTCAGCCACAATGTCTTTAACACATATTGCTTGTCACTGAATGAATTATTTGTGAGGAAAATAAAACTAATAAGGGTACAGATGGTCCTGACAGTCTACAGACAGACTTATCTTCACTTTTCTTGGTAAACATGACCTCCTGCAGCAGCCACAGCCGCTCATGCATACAGAGTGGGTTGTAATGAAAAGAGGAATAGGGTTTGATTTTTATCTCACTTTGTTTTGGGCAGATAAAAACACACGGATGACGTGGCAGCTCCCTTTAAACGAACTAAAATCATCATCCTTATATTTTCAACACACATCCATACAGTGTATCTGGACTTCATTACATCAAAAAGATAATCCTAGACTCAATCTTGAGGTATCACCTACTGAAATATGTTCGTCCAAAACTCATGTGCAACAACAGACGAAACCATTCACCGTTAACTCAATGAAACTATCGACTGAGAACAAACCACACTGTTGTCATTGGTTACATTAACCCTGCTTTCTTGCCTGAAACAGTGTCATATGAGGTAACAGGGCTGAGGCAGCATGCCAGCTTCACAATGTAAAATGAGGCATTAATGTCAGTCATGTTCTCCCATTCCCATTGAGTCTCTGAGGATTAAAAGGTCCTTTTCCTTCCTTAATTTCAGTCGTTCACTTTCACGGTTCATTCTCTGTGCGCGAACAGTCGATGTGGATATCACCGTTTCCCCAATATGGGAAAGTTTCTCTTTCATCACAGACTCTGTTGCTAGGAAGAGTCTCATTCCTTCCCTTCTTATGACTCACATTCCTGGATTATTCTGGACATTTTCTACATTGTTCTTCGCCCTGAGCAGCATAACATCTCGTAGCTCTTTTGGCCTTTTCTTCGCAGCTTGTTTCATGTTCAGGATCCAGGAATCAGGCGTTCAGTTGAAACCTAGACCTGTGCCTTTGGGTCTCTGTGTGGCCCGGATGGGCTCGGTGATACCCCGACCCTCCGGACCCAAGCCCATCCCCGGGCTCCAGCCCATGCTCTGCAGCATGCGACTCCCCATGTTGGAGTCTGGGATGGGAGGAGCACTCTCTCCAACAACTCCTAAAGAAAGAGGGAGGTCATTGATTAGAAAACAAAACATTCTAAAAAGAAGGGCAAATGTTCGGCATTGGCAGAGATTTGGCAAATTTTTCATATACATAACCTACAGACATAAAGAGCAGTGACAAATAAGGGTTGGTACAATTTTCAAATCAGAAATATGCTTTACACTTTTTAAAACAAAATGTTGGATGTTTGTTTGAATGTGTAGTTTGCATTACTGTTGTCAGAATATTTTATATCACATTTGTCATTTTTATCCACAAATTGAATTCTTGCATCTCTATCAATTCAGTAAAACTATGGCTACATGCTTATGTAAAAAAAAAGAGAAACTGATTTCTCTGAGTTCATCCTTTTAAAGGTAAAAAAATAAGAAATTAGTGTGTACAACATATTTGTTGGGTACCCTCAAGCTAAAGGAACCCAGGAATAATATTAGCGGTAGAAATACATAAAACTAGACAATTCCCATGGAAATCATGAGGGGGCTCCGGCGGCCGCAGGGAATTTCGGTTTCACGACATTAGATTAGATTTAAATGTATTTTTCCCTCCATTTTGTTCTGGTTGCAAACTTCCATATATGTACTACTGTAGCTCATTAACAATATGTCATGTTATGATGAGTGATGTCACCAAACAGATCCAGATGCAGAAGAAGGGTTTGTGTGTGTGTGTGTGTGTGTAGTTAAATATTCACTCTAAATACACATTATTTTTACACCCATTAAGTTATTTTGGCTGCTTCTGTCTGGTGCTGCCTCAGAGCAACCGTCTCCAAAACTTGTTGCATCAAAGCCCCTCCTTCAGTGACACCATCCCTCCATTAAAATCTCTCGAGCTACTTCTAAGTAATGTAATCATGTAATCAAATGAACCACATTTATAGACATACCCACACACACACCCACACCCACAGAGCTCAGACAGTGGTCATTCTGTCCCTGCTCTTCCTGGAAGTTCACCATCCAGTCACAGAGAGCGGCTTCCTTCCCATTTTAATCCCATCTTTATTTGTATGCAGCACAGGAGGGAGATGCCTGCTCAATTACACACTTAAATGTTGAGTCCTGGGCTGGTCGGGGCCAAACTGTCAGGCCCTGAATTTGGCTGTGCTCGCCTCCTCCCTGCTGTGAGGTCGGCACCTGCTGTTCTCAGGCTCCGAGTTTGTGTCTGGAGCCAGAATCTGATGTGCTTCACGTCGGCTGTGTTTCACCGATCGAGTCACTTTGGACGTTAAAGATTCATGAGGAGTTTTGGCTCATTTTAGTTTTTTTTTAAATCACTCTGCTTCTTATATTTTCAGATAGCACGAGTGTTCGTGTGTTTGGTTAAGGGATACCAAAAAGAACGCCAACCATCAACGACAAAAAACATTAAACGTTTTCAAAACATGACATTAAAACTTATCTGAATATAAACTAGGGCTGGAAAATTTGCAGAAATAACCTCATTAGGAATATTCTTCCCTATACTGCAATTGCAATTTATTGTATGCTTATTTTCGGGTTCCCTATCTCATGTGTTGTTACATAAAATAAATAGAACTAGGAATAAAGAACTTCAAAAAAGAGCCAATTTGAATCACTTGCCACAGTAAAGGTTGATGATCTTATTTTCTCTTTCTCGTTTTGAAAAAGAAAAACACAGAGGAGAAAAAAAAAAAGATTTTCTATTGCAAAGAAATTCACAACTTTCTGGCCCATGTGAGTCACTCTTTACTCAAATTGTGCCACTTTTGCACCTTTTTTATTTTCTTTTTGCTCATTTCTAACTATTTTCTCCCATTTCTCACCCCTTTTATTCATTTTTGACCATTTTGCCGTATTAGACATTTTTATGACTACCTCTTGCTGTTTTTGCCACTTCTCACCACTTACTTCGTTGCTCTTGCAGAGGTAATTTTCAACAATTTGGCTCTTTGGTTGAGCAGGGTTGAGTTACACTGGTGTAAAGCAAAAAAATCTACTGCGAAAAATTGTATCAGGTCGTCTGACATATTTAAAGAAATATTGCACTGTCTGCGATGAGACTATTGCAACAGGTTGTATTGCGATTTAATATCACTTGCAATTAATTGCCTAGAACTTATAACTTTTGAAAACTTGTTTGCTCATGATGCACGTTCATTCCTGAAATGGACAGTTATGATCCAAATTGAGCCAATTCCTCAGAATTAGAGCTTGACCTCACAACATTTAGCTTTGCCACCTCACCCTTCCTCCTCTTAAGGCATTAACCGACCCGGAGGTAAGGAGAGTGTTTCGGGGGGAGGGGTTGGGGGTTGATACACAAGTGTTACTGGCTAAGAGCTAATCCAGTATCTCTGCTCTGACAGCACCACTAGCCAGCTGACTCTTGTCCAACAAAGCTTAGGACAAAAGGGGGTTAAGAGCTAAAGCAGGGTTTAATAACAAGGAGGGGTGGAGGGATGAGAGGAAGCAATATGAAAGATGAGGGAGTCCCTTCTCTCAATTAATTCCTTTTAAAAGTGTGCAGCAGAACCCCTCACTTCTCTACCCAGTCCCTTGTGTTTACATCAGTGGACGTGCGAAACAGAAGGAAATGAAGGAAACAGGCTGGCGAGCCCGAACAAGAGGGGGGAGAAAAGCAAGTGAGAGACTGAGAGCCAAAAATACAACAAAAGTGGGCAGTAGGTAAAAAGTGGCAGATGGTGTGTGAGGTGTAGCTAGGTGTGTGCCTGTTACCTGAGGGGGCGCCGGAACCGAGGGGGGCTGCTTTTCGCCTCCGCTTGACATCCCCTGTGCACAGAGAGCCGAGGTGCCCGCTGGTCTGTCTGCACAACCAGACGGGCAGGAAGGAAACATGGAGGCATCAGTTTACAGCAATAACATCACAGAGAGCATTTGTTGATGCCATTAAGCGTAAAGAGAGTTTCAAGTTAAAGTGTAGTTCTCACCTGCTGGCTGTTTTTACTGAGCAGCTCCTTCGATGACCTCTGTCTGACCGCGGGTCCCAGTGCAACTGAGGGGCAAGTGAAGGAAAGGACAACACAAAACTCAATGTTCAAGCCGCTCGCATGCAATAAATGAAAGGTTACTTCACCTGACATCAAAACATTAGAAGCCTAACCAATGCATGTGTTCATTTAAAACCAGGGCTTTGAACTGGAAATTTCTCCAAACCACTTTATTCCTAACAGAAACAGTATTTTAACATTTTCAGTTTTGGATATCACCCCAAAAGTTAAATTTCCAAACTTGTGAGACCCCCCAAATTTTGTCCCTTAACCATAGGACTTTAAGTTGTAACATTAACACGTTCTAATGGACTTTTCTTTCTCATAACAAACACTACAATTCATCAGGCCTGTGTATATCAGGGGTTGACGTTGAGGTCAATTTATCTGAAGGGCAGATTTCCTGATATATTGACAGGCCAGAAAAAAGTACAGATTCATTCCAACAAACAAACTACTCCATCTTTTCTATGCTCAACAGACTGTTGGCAAATGTCAAAATTGGTCAGCAAATTTGGTAAAAGATCGAGTTGTTAAGTGCTGTGACGGAAATTTCCTCTGCCTCTTGTTTACATTTTGAGGAACCTTGCCCAGCTTTTTACTGGAGGTTTCAAAAATATTTTACCAGTAAAATGAATGAGGAAAAGCCTGAACCGCAATATGTGTTCAGTTGTTCAATCTGAGGGAAAGAGAAAGAGACAGTAGTGGAGCTGTCTGCAGGGGTGCCTTTCATCTATTAAGCTTTAAGTGTAGTTAAGTGTGTCTTTATTTACACATTTTTTTAAATAAGAGTCAAAAAGAAAGATTAAACAAATCAAAAATCATTTGTATGTGCAGGAGAGGTAGAAACCATCAAAATTATCTCAAAGATTAATGATTTGTCTGCGCCCACTTTGTCCCACAAACCAGTTCAAAGCCCTGTTTAAAACAAAATAAAATGCAGTAAATAAAGAAGTCTAACCTGTCCATGTTCCCTTCTCGAGCCTGAGCTGAACCAAGGTCTGTCAGAGAGAGAAAACGATGAAGTTAACAAGAATATCTGTGGATAGGTGAGTGTATTTTTAAGACATGAACTCACTCATGGGGGTCTTGACTTTGTCTGCCCAGTCTGTCGTGAAAACTTTGACTTGAGCCGCCCTGCAGCCCCGCCTCACACGCCTGTGGGTTTCCGTGAAGACGACTCAGCCTGGCCTGAAACCCTGAAAAACACAGTAAGGGTTTGTCAGCATTAAAAGGGTTCAGCCAGTTCTCCACAAAGTAAGAATGTAAACGTCACTTAAACATTTTAGATTAATGCAAGAATGATTAGATGCGTAATATTTGCAAGCATAATGTTTTCTTTAAGTGGTTCAGCCTGTTGAAGAGATGATGAGTCCCTATTTTTATAACAGAACAATGTGTAACAGTCAGACTGCTGTAATGTACATTGACATTTTCTGTCTGTGTGGAGTGTCTGCCACCTACTGGACATGAGTGACACTGCAAAAACATTGCACAGGATACTATGTGCTTCTGAACATTTATATCATAATGCATAGTAAAATGCTATAACCTACTCTTAATTTGAATAAAAATGTTCAAAAGACATTCAAACTGTCCAACATTTTGGTGTTTTCTGAGCCGACCTTTTTGTGCTGCAGGGCTCATAAGAGGAAACGATCCAGTGAGGATGCTGTTAAAAACAGGGTCAGCCAGGTCCAGCTCCTCCGTCCCGGTCTCTCTCTCCCACCAGGGCACCACTCCTGCTATTCCACAGGCACCTCCAGGCGCTGATCCAGTGCCGGGCTCGCCCTCGTAGAACCAGTCACTTTGCTCGTCATCACCTGAAGGAGAGAAGAGAGAGGATAATTTTCACTAAGAAACTCATGTTCACTTATGAAGCTTTTTCTACATGGCTTTAACAATCATTTATGAGAAATCATAATTTGGAATAAAAAAGCCATAGTTTGATGAGAGGAATTGTTTCCAGCAGATTCAAGGCAAAAATGTAGGCAAAGGTTTGTATTTTACACTTATGTTGTGTGCTGTGGGGTTTTTTTTAGACTCTGGAGTATGCTGGAAGAAAAAAAGGGTTCATAAAAAGGGCAAAGCAGTTGCAGCATTATCTGTGATGATGACATCCTGTTTCTCTATCAGCAGCGTTCTGACAACAACAGATATCCATTTGCAAGTACAGCAAGTAAAAAAATAACAATTTTTCTCCTGAAACAAAAACCGAACAGGATCTATATTCCCTGAATCTAAGAAATGATTAATTAGACCTGCACTGAAACAAAAAGCTGTTCCCTTCTCCTCTTTTTTCTTGCAAATCTTCTACCCCTAAAATGAAAATACATCGTATCTCTTCAGAGTGCAGCCTCTGTGATATTAACTGTTTGCAGTGAAACTAGGACTCACTACAAATAGATGAGCAGGTGTTACTCCTGGAGCAGCTCATCAACCAAGAATTAAAGCAGGTTTTTTTTCACACATATTCTAAAACTGTGTTGCTTTTCAAGTTGCTCACTGGAGTGTAAAGAATGCAGCACATGAGAAACGGCGTCTCAGCTGAATGTCAGTGACCACTGGCTACACAGGAATAACCAGAAGTACGTCCCCATATCACTGTCACACAACACACGATAGGTTCTGGTGCTGTCGGTTTTCCTTACATGTGTTGAAATTCAACCAATTACATAAGAAACAGACAGTCTATGTGAATATTGTGTGCACTTTGTTAATTGGAGTCCTTACCTTGCCTTCCTTCATCATTAGTGTAGAGGCCTCCATCACTGCTGTTACTCACACTGCTGGTCTCACTTAAGATGACAGAAATGGAAAAAGTAAGTCAAAATACAGTTCAGTTGGCAAAATATTTAATGGAAAACTAATTAAGTTTCAAGAAAAATGGCTTTCAAGTGCTAAATGTGGTTAAAACACAAGTAGTCATAATGCTTCATCAGCCTTGTGCTTCAAATTAAGAACTATCTCAGCAAGAAATAATCGCATCAGATAATGAATCTGCAGGACTAGACAAAATAGTGAAGTTTTTTTTTCCTTACCTGTCAGTCTACAGTTTCACAAACAAGCTCATAAATAGAAAAAAAGTCAAAACACTAACCACCTGTCACTCATGTCCTCATCCGAGCCCTTCTGCTCCTCCAACTCCATCTTGTCTTTGCCCCCTTCTGTCGGAGAAGAGATGAGGTCCTCACTCTCCACCACCACCCCTTCGTCTGCAGCCTCAACCCCTAACCTGTGTGTGGCCAGTTTCCTCTTCTTCACCCTGCTCTTCACTCCCCCCGGGCCGCCGCCGCCGCACAGCTCCATGACGCCCCTGCCGTCGTTCGCTCCGAGTCTGTGCGGCCTGCTGCCAGGGCGGGCTTTGGGGACTGGTGGGGGTCCCAGCATGGTGGAGGTGGGTAGTTCAGGTTCTGCAGGTGGGTCCACTGCCATTCGTTTGACCTTTCGTCTCCGTCTGAGGCTGCGAGTTCCCTCAGCTGACCCCAGGACACCCAAGTCATCCGGCCAAAGTGGGCGCTTGCTCCGCCCAGTCTCAGATGTTAAGAGGGTGCGCCGTTTCGGGCCGAGCTGTTCGTCCGAGTCGCTGTTGTCACGGCCATGGCTGTTGGAAGCAGAGACCCCTCCGGTACTGGCACGGTAGTCCTAAAAAAAACATCAACGAGGTAAATACCAAACACTGATTTACATGACAAGATGGTAAAAATATTAGGTGTTCTGATCCAGAACACTCAATACAAGTCATTTACCACTTCCACTGCAAACAATCTGTCATAAGTGGATCACTCCAACTTCATTTGGAGGTCAGTAGATTATAATTACCAAAGGATTAGACCAGATTAAGGTTTCACTGTTCTCACGAGAGCGTAGCATATCTGTTGAGGTCAAGGAAGTAAGTTTTTAATTTATGAGAAAAGCAGTCAGCTCCCAGATCTCTGAGTTATCAACCACAAGAATCTTTTCAGTAAATCAATCCAATTGAATTGAAATTAAATGTACTTAAATTCATTATAAAGAGAAAATACCAACTCAGCATTTAACAGAAAATCAAATTACTCACTCTGCCTCCATAATTAGAGAAGACGTCATATTGTGTGGTAACAATGTTCAATTGTGCAGTAACAATATGAAATCTGTGAATGTGAATTGTGAGAATATCCAGCAACCGTTCTTCCCTTTACGCTCTCTCCCATGTAGAATAGCTTGGAACTCATTTTTTTGTCATTCAGAAATACCCCATAGAGATTTTCTATGATGGATCTGTTCTCACATATTGGTCTCATTGGTTAAATCTTTGCATGCAAAGTCTAAATGCACAGGTTGTGTTGATAAAATGTTAAAGTGTTCTTTCTCCTTTCTATTTGTGAAAGGCACAGTGGGGACTATCCGGAAAAGCTGTTTATTCAGGATAAAGACTCTGTTTTCCATGAGCTCTATCACCAACTGTCCAGGATTAATGCAAAAAAAAATTTGATTATATTATTGATAATATCATTCTGGAGTGAGGATGATGCACAAGCAAATGAATAAAAGTGAGACCATTTCAGTGGCACGTCCATGTAGCAGGTAAACATTTGAACAGGTTCACTTGTTAAACTTCCTCACACACATCCCTTGGAAACCTCTTTTGGCATCATGTCCGGTGAAAAGGACATGCCCTCAGTCCATGATGACTTGATTCCACAGGTCTTAAGTGTTTTGCTCAAATGCCTTTAAGCTGGCTCAGTTACACGGACTGAAAGAACCCAGGTCTTACAGACCGCTGTCCTCAGTGACCTCACCTTGTGTTCTTCCACACTGGACTCTGAGCCTTCACTCAGGTGGCCTGTCTCCCAAGGCGGGTGTGGGTTGTCCGAGCGTCTTTTCCTACCCCTCCGCTTCCTGGCCTGTCTCTTCAGGAGACAGCCCACAGCCAGTGCATGGTCACCCCCATCCCCAAAACCACCACGCGCAGCCTGTTCAGAGCTCTCCTCCAGTGCTGACACCAGGTCATGGACGAGCTCGTCCATCGTCCGGCGAAAGTGCCTGCAAGGTGATAAGAAAATCAGAATTAGAATAGCCTTTATTTGCCAATGATCTTTAAGTAGCATACAAGGAATTTGACCCCAGTTTTAACTGTACCCTCACAGTACAAACATGTATGAATAAACATTATATCATTCTTGAAAAAAAAAAAAAAACCCTCAACACATTTGGGGAACAGTTGAGTTTTCCAGGAAGTCAAATTTAAGACTTTTTAAGACCTTTTTAATGCCACTTTGAATTAGATTTAAGACCAAAACACATAAATATAGTTGATGGTTGGAGGATCCTGCTGTATTACAACCAAATCACAGTATGTGTGTCACTCAATAAAACCCACTGAAGTTCACTTTTTGTCTTTTTTTTTAACATACAGTGATCCTCAGTGCTCTCTGATTAACAACTGTAAGTAAAAGTAACAACAGTGACCAACATTCATAGACTGGTTAACTAGTATGCAGATAATTTATACAAGCAGTTTATAAGACAGTATCCATCTCCTTCTCAAAAAGTCCCACAAAAAAAATTAGATCAATAAAACATTAACAAATCCTGCCCTAACAATTTTAAGACCTTGGAGTAATTCATTTAAGATTTAAATATAAAATTTCAATGACTTACAGACTTTTTAAGGATGTGTAGAAACCCTGTTTTCATGGCTTTCAGCAGCTTTTGGAAACTGGAAACTAGAAATCTGTGATTCTTGTTATAATAACATCACGTAATTTACATCCCTGTTTGAGTTGACATGATTAATACTTAAAACATTTGCATAATAGTTTAAATATACCTTAACTCCTGCTGATAACAGTCACCAGCTTCAGAGGTTGTTGTCTCAGATAATACGCGTACGTGAAAAGCGTTAGACAGGGGCAGTTATAAATCTCACTTTGAAAAAACACTTTTCCATAATTTTCAGTTTTCATGATTCTGTCAGAGAAGCAAAATTTGATTTAGCTCCTAATAAGTTCCCTGCGTCACGTCTACATTGTTGAATTTTAAGTCTGCGATGTCGTTAACAAACTGACATTAGCATCAGCATCACTCTTTATAACTTAGCTGTTTTGGTTGTTATTAGCTTGACTTGTTAGCGTATTTTTCTTGCGACCTACATTGAATAAACCACAACTTGCTAAAAACACAAATATCTACAGGTATGAAACAGATTTATAGCTCTGAATGTTTTACCCTAAGTGACAGTTGCTGGGATATAACGGCAAACAAGACAGAAATCTCCCTTAGCTTCCCTGCTAACCAAGTAGCATCACAGACGTTAGCATTAGCCGCCTAGCTCCGGCTGATTCACGAAAAGTGGACGTGAACATTATGTTACGTCTCAGAGATTTTAAAGACCACCTACCAGCCGGTTCCCGCTTTGCCGATGGTTTTTAGATTAGCCGCACGGAACATGAAAGCCGCCAAATGCCGGATACCTTTAACCAGAAAGAAGGAGGAAACATTTACACAGCACGGACACCATCCTGACACAAAAGCTAACGATCAGCGAAAACTGCTGCTGGATCGATATGCGACAAGAGGAGAGAGAGAGAGAGAGAGAGAGGGAGAGAGAGAGAGAGAGAGAGAGAGAGGAGAGAGAGAGAGAGAGAGAGAGAGAGAGAGAGAGAGAGAGAGAGAGAGAGAGACGTATTATGATGCCTTCAAGGGCTGCGGGAAATTTGTGTTTCACCACCACACCGTTCATAACTATGACAAAAACAAGAATTATTTAAATGTGTTTTTTTTTAACCCTCCTGTTGATTTTGGGTTAATGTATGATGCATTTTAACTTATTCACCATTTTCATTTTAACTTTAGGCTTTTGCTGTCGTTATGTTCTTCTATTTATTTAATTCAATTCAATTCAAAAAAAGCTTTATTGACATGATAAACATATGTTTACATTGCCAAAGCAGGTGTGACATGAAAAAAATGTACACACAGTTAAACATCTTGTGCAATAAGCCTAACAGATGTGCAAATAGAGCATGCAGTGCAAAATATGAAATAGTAATAAAATAGACTATATCTCTGTACATTAGAAACAAAAAATACGATTATCAACTTTAAAGTATAAAATATTAATAATAATAATAATACATTTTATTTGTATTGCACTTTACATTTAGACAATGTCAAAGTGCTACAGAGTAAGACACAATTAAAAACAATTAAAAAACACATTAAAAACCCTTTTATTATCAAAAAGTGTACAGAGTGTTTGTTATCTATCTATCTATCTATCTATCTATCTATCTATCTACCTATCTATCTATCTATCTATACTCTTTTTATTTATGTTATTTTGATTTTCTTTTTTATACTGTGTCTTTTGCCTTTTTGTACTCCTGGTCCTCATGGTCTCAGCCTATGCAATGATTTCTGGTACTGCCTGGTTTCGCTTCTCCTCCTGTCGGGTTTCTATTTCGTTAATGGGAAAGTGTTACCTTGACTGGGTTTTTTATTCACTGTTCAATGAGAGTTATTATAACAAACCAACTAAGTTCAAATAAATTAATTTCATATTGGGCTCAGCACTTGTTTTTTTTATTTTCATTATTGAAAATTAAACCATTCCAGGTTTTATTTTAGATTTTTTGTTTGTTTTATTACATTTTGGGTCACTGTTATACAAATTGAGCCCTAACAAAGCCATTCTTGTTCCTTTTCTCATGAAATTTGTGATCGAAGGATACACTGGAATTTATATGAAAATGTTTGATGATTTACTGTTTTACGTCTTGAAGTGTACCATTTCTCATCAACAGCAGCAGGTGCTTGTATGTCGGAGTTGAAATGTTTCCAGTGAATGTATCTTTAAGCCCCTGTTCCCAAGCATATGTGTGTATTTTTCCTTGTGACCACGAGGTGGCAGTGGAGACTTGTGCTGACATCAATCTCACTTTTGAGATTGATGTCAGCAAAACAAGCAGCCAACTGGCCCATTAAATACAGGCCAGAGGTCATTAGTTCAAACCCATCAGTGAAAACATATTAAATTCCTCGGTCACTGGATGAGTCTCCATGTACCAGGGAGTTCTGGAGATCTCCCAATGTGACAGGTGCTCTGCTGTCATCCGAATGCCACTCAGCACAGGCATGGTCAACATGAGGGTCAACAGCAACAACAGATGTCACGACCGCTGTGTTAACTAATGAGATATTTACACAATGAAAAACCTGGCAAGCATGTAATAGGAAGGGAAGCTCTGTGCCAAAGTAATTTGTTGTCTGAGTGGTGTGTGTTCATTCTGTTCATGTGTGAGAGGAAGCTCCCCCTAAACTAACACACCGTTAAATCATCCTGGACATGTGTCCCCCTTCTCAAATACTTAAGAAGTCAGGAGGTCTGGTGGATGATGACCACTCCAGGACCGTCTCAAGTTTCTGATAGGGGGCTCAGGTAAATATAGTCCTTAGCTGTCCACTTGCACATGGCAGTCAGACTCTTGACACCCTCACGGAGTGGAGACAAAGGTTGTAGACCAGACCAGACTTGGGAGGTTTTACTAATTACCAGCGTTAAAGAGGCAGGAAAGACCAGAAAGTTGTGGTGGGGCTCAAACCGAGTATGGAATCATGATATCATGGGAGGATGATGACGAGCTGGATGAGGCTGCTGAGCGGTATGCCTCTGACACCACCTGGAGCTGGGTAAAGTGACTTCTAAATGCTTTTGAAAAGAAAAGAGAAAAGGAGGACTTATGGGTAAAACAACTAACTTTATAGAATTCTAGGTGTCTTTGTTATAATCGTGTAATTTTGGCAGCATGCATCTTTATATCACTATCTTCAGTGGTGACAATAACAAGTGAGTGCTGACAGTTTTCTACAGGAATAAGTCATTTGAAAGTTAAACAAAGATGTGTGTTAAAGTTATGTTACAAACTAAGAAAATACAGGTATTACAGAGATTTTTCCCCACATATTTCTTTTTTTCCATCACCAAAAAAGTGTGAGAAGATTGTTGAGAAGTAGCAAGACTTAATGAAGAATGCCCACTTCCTTTTTTCATCTTTTTAAAGTCATAAGTCAAAAATATTTTTCCAAGCTGAGGGTGTTTAAACCCTTCCCTGACATAATACCACTGATCCATAATGAAGACTTTGTTTCCTTTTAATCATTGTATCAGAGTTTGGCAGCTCCATCTAATGCTCCTGAGGTCTTATGACTGTCAGGCTAGAACTTCCTGAGCCAAAAAAGCTCTTTGATATCAACCAAGTGTGAAGAAAGATTATGCAATAAATCTGTACATGAAGCATGCCCTTGCAGGGGAAACTGAGCAGAGTGACTTGTACTTGCACTTTTTTTGTGCAAACATTGGTTATTTGTTGGAGATAGTTTGTTAAATATCTATGGGGTGTACCACCTGAAAATAGCAGTCTGCCATGCATATATCATTTCTTACCTCACACTTTGAAAATGCAATCTCAATGAATCACTTTTATGAATGAATCATAGCTCCAGAAAGGAGCTCTGCAGGTATCGAGTTAAAAAAATAGTTGCCCCATTTCACTGTGATTGGTGCCTGGGACACAGTCATTTCATGGTCACGAAAAAGTAGATCCGATATCATGGTTGGCTGACGAGAATGTGAGACCAGCTAGACACACCTCTGAGCATAGAGGGTGAACTTTTGGTGCTAAATAAGGTCAATTCTCAGGCAGCAGCACACTAAGCTGCTCCAATTCTGAATGGTATGTTAAGTTAAGTCAATAGGATTCAGAAAACTAAAAGGTTTTGTTTATTTCAATCTGGAGATAAATGTTAATGAATGACTTAGCAACGTCTCATGTGTCAGCTTGCATTTCATAGCCTGATACTGGTCACAAAACGCCCTCATGTGCTGTTTGTATCCACAGTACTGGCGAGTCCAGCTCTTCCAGGCAAAGCAGCTTGTTCTTAGAAACATGTCTCAGGCAGCTGTATGGATCATATATCACTGGAGAATTTACTGACACTGGTGTGAGCAGCAATAGCAGTGACTACGAGCTCACCACTGCTTGTGTTGGAACTTTATAGAGTGTAAATGTCATATTTTTAAAATAACGTTAAACACTTTTTGGTCAAGGGAAGTGCTTCAAGTTTTCCGATAACAAAAATCTTACAAAGTTGACATATTTTTTGTTTTTGAGACAATAAGGGAAATTGAGAAAATGCTGAGATGTTGCATTAAGATTGCAGAAGTGTGCCTCCAAAGTTCCCTCAATTGTTTTGAAATAAAAGGACATATTCAAGGTACAAAAATAAATCTGAAGCCACATGATGTTGAACTTCTTATGCAGTAAAATGAATAATTCCACTGTTGTAACAACTCTTACATGAAACTGCTGAGTGTTTGCTAAGGCTGCAGTCTGTGCATGTAGGTTCAGCAGTTTAAAGAGATAACAAACTGAAACTAAGCATACCTGCAAACCACAAACACACACAGACAATCAAAGCAGTCAAGGGCAGACATCTCCTGTTGTAATGCTATTGCTGTTATACACAGAGCAGACAAATGTGAGCCATATGCATTTCACTAACAGCCCCTGTGGTGGAAGAAAAAAAAAATCCCCCAAAGAGTATAATTCTTTACTTCTGGTTTAGCTTAGACATGGCTTCTTCTTCCCAGTCTGGAAAAACGATTTAGCTCCCGCGCACACCCACATTGAACTGGCTCTTGTTGTCCAAGAGCAGCACGTGAGCTTGTTGTAGCGTGTAGCCTATGATATATTTGGGCTGCAGCTGGGAGTTCATCCATGAAGACAGGGTTTTTGCTGTCATAATCTTGGCTTTCTTCCAAAGTTTTAACAGACACAGAAAGGGAGGGAGAGACAAGCTTGGGCGGGTCCTTAAGCATTTATGTTAGATAAACTTTGATTCAAACTCAGTATAAGTAAGGAAGGGAGTTATTTTTTGTAGGATGACCATATTCTAAAAACCCAGAAAGAGGGCCACCCACACGGCCTCTTAGAGATACTGCAAATATACCTAAAACTACTCAAAGACAATAAAGACTCTTCATAACCTATACATTTATTTTAAACACGTGTTGTCTGTTTGAGGTGAAATTTTTCTATGATGCAAACATACATAATGTTAAGAAGCCCATTTCCATTATCAAAAAAAATAAAATAAAATAGAAACAGGAAAAACTGACTTTGTTGAGTGTTTTTTTCTACTGTGCATATTAAGTCAAGATTTTGAGATAAAAGGAAAAAAAATCAAGGAGTGTCACCAAAGCCAAGTTTTCATTTTTATTTTTTTAACTGTCAGAAATGGTTTTTCCCTTGTAATGTTTCACCACATGCGTAACTATACAAGTGTCATCCATCTATAATTGATCATCAACATCAATGGTCTAAAAAAAAGCTGAAAACAATTAGGACATTTGGGGAAATTTTATAAAAGCATGTTTTAAGATATTTTTTATGACAGTCCATTTCAGACTCTTAAAAACATAAAAATGAAAACTTAGACTCGTTAAGCATTTTTTGGGCCATGTCTTGTCAAAAAAATTGAGATAAAGTCAAAAATTATGAGCAAAAAAAGCCTAAATTTTGACTTTTTATCTCATGAGTTTGACTTTTTCACTGTCTAACAGTATTAAAGTATGGAGAGGAAGAAACATTGCATACAAAAAGTACCATGGAATATAAGAAGTAACATTTATTTCACATAATAGTGATGGCAGTGTGGAGAACTGTGCTTATAGTAACCCGATTGCTGCTTGTGAAATTGGGATCATAACAGGACTAGAATGTAATTTCAGGTTGAAAGACAGGATGTTACATTCAAATGAACCTCAGGACAATAGCCTGCGACTATCTTTGTCTGCAGCCTTTAGATATTTATTTGTCAGAGCAGTTGGAACAGCCTCAAGTTAACCACATCCCTTTTACAGTCAGTCACCCAGGGTCTCAGGTTGAACTGCTAACATCGCATGTGCTCTCATGCTGGGCTGTGATTGGCTGAAAGGATCACCTCACTGCATCAGGCCGACTCGGGGACTTCACAGGATGACGTAGGACCTCTGCTTCCCACCGTCATAACATAACACATGGTCATCTGATGGGGTGTTTGAGTGTATTATCGGTCAAATATGAAGTTGGAGCACAAGAATTCGACAATATTCAACAGTTTTTGACTCTTCTCACTCTGTATTTGCTTGAGAAATTTCACACTTTTTATTTTTGCAGTGATTTGTTGGTATTATTTTCAAATAACATGAGCTTGACTCAAAACTTTCCCTCTGAAAATACCTATTTCATGTATATTT
Source organism: Thalassoma bifasciatum (assembly GCA_008086565.1). Classification (NCBI taxonomy): domain Eukaryota; kingdom Metazoa; phylum Chordata; class Actinopteri; order Labriformes; family Labridae; genus Thalassoma; species Thalassoma bifasciatum. The sequence continues at coordinate 25,377 of RPOG01001937.1, forward strand.
TTGCCCTAAAGTAACCCAGTAACTGTAATTTTGTTGCCACTGTGGCAGGAAAGAAACTCGACGCTGATTGGTCAGTGGGCGGATTCAAGCTGCGGGTGACGTCACCAATAGACAAGCCTCCATGAGACAGAGACAGAGACAGAGAGAGAGAGTAGATGGGGAGAGTGAGGCAGCGTTGAGTCGAATAGTTTGTGTTTAGACGCCTGTGAGTCGATGACAGCAACATTGGCTTCAAGAAACATCAGATTTAAACCTTATTTTGGAAATTTCGCCTCTGAAATGCCGCGTTTTCCTGCTGTTCACTGCTAAGGAAAGACCAGGCGCTGTGTACAAGTAAAAGCTGTCAGTCTTCACAGCTATACAAGGTATGAATCTATATTTATTACAAGTGGCTTACAATTTCACCTGCCTGTTTTGTGTTATATGTGTCATGTATGGACTTGATTAGGGCTGTTTTTCCTCTCAGATGTGTTCATAATGTGTTGTGTGCTTTCACAGTCATGAAAACTATTTATACCTTTTACATTACAACACTACAGGATGCTGTGAGTCAACTGTGTGACTTTAAAATCTTTCATTTTAAAAGTGTGGTAAGGAAAACAGCTTCTAATGTAAAGAAAATGTATCCTGTATTAACTTCAATCAGCACTTGTTTGCCCTTCTTACAACAGCTTGTATGTTCTGGAATAACAACAAACATTAGATATGAGTTGTGATGTGTTTGATTGGCTTGGTGTCACAAAATGAGTTTCTGTTTTGCATTTGCAACACATCATCTGCTAAGCGGCCTTGCCAGATTCCTGCCTGCAAGGAAATCTTCATCACCACAGCTTGTGAAATCCATTAAAATAATGAGGCAAACAGTGGTAAACACAAGTCACATTTCCCATTTTTTTACACAAGCACTCCTTTGTGAAACCAAGCAGTGCTGTCTATGCTCACAGACACCCTTCCTCTTTTCTGGTGTCATCTGTGACACAAGAAAATCTATTTTTAGATGAAGCTGTATTCACATGAAAAGTCATCAGCTTTAGTAGTCAGTTGGATGTGCCAGCAGCTCTGTAACTCAACCCGCAGTGAAAAGTGGAATGAATAATTTAAGATTGTGAAGGTCATCTGCAGGAGTATCTCAGGTTACAGAAATGCTTATGGCTCTTCACATACATCTGCTGCTTTAATTATAGGCCTTCTTGTCTTGTGTAGAGGGTTTGCTGTTATTGTCACGTGTTCTCAAATAGGGGATACTGGCATCAGTCCAAGTATGTCCTCTGTGTTTCTGCAATCATTTTGGGGCCCCACTGCTAAAAGCCAGATCCCATTTGCTGATACAAGACAGCTGTAAACCCACAGGGGTCTTGTAAGCATTAGAAAATGGATAAATCATGTTTGTGTTTGCACTGTGGATTCACTTTAAATGGGTGAATTGTTTACTTAATCATGATCAGAAGTGGTTCTTAATATAATGCAAAAGCATTCCACAGTTATGTTGCAAATCCACCATGACCTTGTTGCTAAAAGCAGTTGGGAAAATCATTAAATGTGGTGAGGTCATTAAACATCCCTCAGAATTAAAAACTATTGGTTAATGCATGTTTCCTCCATTGATAGAACATGTATTACCAAAACATTTGTTAAATTTGAAGATTTGAACGGAAGATTTTGAGTTTTCCACAATTCTTTGTCATAACTAGACCCCCGAGGTAATTAATACATCATAACACTGGAATTATATTGTTTTGTTTTGTTTTGGGATTGGTCTTTTGTATTCACATGGTGCCAGCATCACTATTTTTGGGCTTAAAAGTTTGGGGACTCCTGGCATTTTTCAGTGAAGTTATTTACAGTGAGTTACTAAATGGGATTGTATAATTTAGATTCATATGAACTGACATGTATGGTGGCCCTGAAGGTCAACTGCACAAACATTCAGTGAACTAAGCAAAAAGATGCGTCTCTAAATGGCACTTAATGTAAGTGTCACTCTGCTGTAATGATATTTTACAGTGTCGGTACAGTATTTTTCTTCACAATCCTTTTCCTGTTAAGAGTGACATACAGAAAAGACCCTTTCCAGTAAGTTGCTGCAGTTATGACAGTGAAATACTATGAAGATAACAATCAGGTGTCAGTGAAGCACTTAGTAATGACATAGTAATGACACTGAAATACTTTGCTTTAATGCAGAACCTTGATCCATATGTTGAGTTTGTTTTTTCTCATTTACTTCCGGTTAAAGTTGCTCTGATGCAGAAACTGGAAGCAGTGTTGGCTTCTGATTGTGTTAAAACAGCTGTTGCATGTGGTTATGTTTTATCCATAGACTGTATGATAAAAGGACGTAGTCTTTGTGACAGTAATGGTATGTTTCTGAAATAGGGTTTTGAAGCACAATGGCTGACACTGTCATATTTGAAAAGAGGCAGGTTGAAACAACTTTTTTTGACTGGGGTGTATGTGACTCCTAGTACTTCCAGAATCAGCCTCAAGTGGACACCCAACAAACTGCAGATTTTAGCATTGTCTCACGTTTTAAGACCGGTAGTTGCTGCTTGGTTTGAACTCCCATAACAGAAAAACCCTCCAAAAATTAACTGTGTCTGGTAAATTATCTCGTGACAATATCTTGTTACTGGTGGAGAGACATGCTATTTGAACATCTCCACTCCCAATTAATGCTTCTTATGTAAGGATGGCTTTGTACATACAATGATCTTTGTATACTTAGTTAAGCATGGGCTTTTTGGTGCTGTAGCTTCATAATCATTAACAAAACATACAAGGATAGTCATCAATATCTTCTGAAGCTGTATGCATGGGGTAAAAGCTGTCTGCTATTTGCTTCGGGAACATTCACAGTTCTTCTCTCAACACAAAGCCACGCTGTTGGTTCCCATGATGTCCCACAAACACTCTGCGGGGTTGTGACACGACATGAGTGAGACTGGTTTAACTTAGTTTGGCCTTTAACCTCTGCTGTCTGTGGTTGCTCAGTTGAAAACAGGTGGATAGGATTTCCAGACTTATCAGGATGCAGAAGAGAGAGCGCCAAGGTCTGCATTCTGACACATATGTAGGACACGGACTGTTCTGGAGAAGCCTCGTAGCCTGCTCTTTGTCAATCACAGCGCGGCTCAGAGCTGAAGGAGGTTTTATTGGTCATCATGAGAGGTTTGAGTGACAGGCTGGAGAACGCAGGGTCATAAACACCTCCTCGTTTGCAGGTTGTTAGTCAGAGGATAACTTATTCTTAGTGTTGTGGACTTTGTTGTTGATACAAGTTTGTTTAAGCAGAAAATGGAAACCATTCTAACATAACTTTTTTTGGAACTCGCAACAGCTTTGCCACCTTACTGATTAACTTTTAATGGCAGAAGCGACATAATATTGATGTAGTGCTGTACTCACGACCACACTATCTGAGACCTGAATGCACCGAGACCAAGACGTCTACATATGTGGACTTCACATATTTGCCTCTCAGACCTATGGTACTTCATTTTCAAAATGCCAAGTCCAGCCAGTCAGAGACCGAATACACCAAGACCTCCAAAATGTGGTTTGTGTAGGTGTATTGTTTGACATAAAATATGAACCGTTACAGTTCAATATAGTGTTCCAGTGTTGTTATATTCTATATTTTATCGCATTGACTGCCTCTTACTTGATAATATGCCTCAGTAGTAGCGTTTGAGAGCCAGCTCCTTTTTTATTCCTCCATCAGACTCGTCAGACCATGAACTACGTGGGCCAGCTGGCAGGTCAGGTGTTTGTCCAGGTCAAAGAATTGTACAGAGGCCTCAATCCCGCCACCCTCTCAGGCTGCATCGACGTCATCGTAGTGAGACAGCCTGATGGATCTCTTCACTGCTCACCTTTCCATGTCCGCTTCGGAAAAATGGGCGTCCTTCGCTCCAGAGAGAAAGTGGTAAGGAGATGAAAGTGGGGCAAGTTTTGTGGGGTTGAGTTTTATTCTTTCATGAGGGTTAAGATGTTTCACCTCATTTCCAGGTGGACATGGAAATCAACGGAGAACCTGTTGATCTTCACATGAAGCTCGGGGACAACGGAGAAGCCTTCTTTGTGCAAGAAACAGAAAATGATCAGGTATGTTTGACCATAATTACAGCTGTATTGTCTCATAAAACGCTCCTAACCCTCTGTGGTTATTTAAAGTACAGCCTCCGTTAAACATCACACATGGCACGGTTTGGAAAATCTTTAAAGTTCAAATAAAAACACTCATTAGTCTCCTCCCCCTGATCTCAAACGTAGTCACACCCGTGTTTACAAGTGAGAAGAGTTACTGAACTATCCTGCTTCTTACACACAGTAACAGTTTGAACAAGGTCGCGCTGTGTACAGAGTTGGCACGGGTTCCAGGAATTTCTTCCTTTCCTTCTCAGCTGAAAGCATTCCTCCATGCATTGAGGGTGAATGAGACCTGAATGCAGCATTTACAAACTCCTATACCATGACCTACATTACATACAGTGCCTTCATGTTTGAGGATAGATCAGATTGTATTCTAAGTCAAGCACACACGTGTTAACCTTTTATTAATCATACTAGAAATGATTGAAGGATAAAAATCTGATCAGATGAAATAAGAAAAGTTGAATTTTGGCTTAAAATGTCATTTCCAAATGTTTCTGGAACTCAATTTGTAATCTCCTGATCTAAACAGCCAAGTCATGCACCACCCTCACAACAAAACAATCCGTCTCTTTTGTATGCACGTGTGAACGCGTGCAGCAGAAAGACACAAACAAGAAGTAAACTTCTAAGCCAGGAGGCTCCAACGAGGGAAGTGGGTGATTTATTCCCCCCAAAGTGGTGTCAGATTCCCAGGCCTGCAGGGCCCGTGAGTGGGAGGAGAACTGTGTCTGTGACCCTCCTTTTTTTTCCCTCTGCAAGAGAAGCCAAAAACGTGAGGAAGCATTGTTGAACCACAAATCATGTGATCATACCTCATTTTTTCCTCCCGCTCTCTCTCTCTCTCTCTCTTTCCTTTTTTTCCCTCTCTCCGCCTTAAGCTGACAGCTGGAGGCCCTCCTGGAAGCGTTTCTCTTTTCTTAGAAAGAGATATTTAGCCTTTTTTCACAGAAGTCAGGCACAGGTTTCGACTAATCTGTGCTTTTCTTTGGCTTACAGAGAGTTTCCTCACAGTACATGTGGCTGAAAACAGTTGAGAGATCGTAAACACACAAATAAAATTGTCCAAAACACTAACAGTAGGGTCAAATTTCAGTGCAATGGAGCCCAGATTTCAAAATGTGCAGTGTTTTGTTCCCACTCCTATCCCTGGTTGTAAAAAGCGTCAGTGAATTGCATTTAGTTTTTGATTTCTGAAGAAAGAACTTATCTTTGCACTTTTTTCTCTTAACAAACAGGAAGTGGTTCCCTCATACCTGGCCACCTCGCCCATCCTATCAGACGGAGCCATCATGATAAGCTCCTCTTTGATTGGAAAAGGCTCCATTCCCTCCATTCAGACCCTGGGCTCCATGGGGAGCATGGGTGAGAGTGTGTTAATGAAGAAGAGAAGAAAAAGGAGGAGGAAGGCCCGGGCCGACAGCTTGAGGAGGGAGGAGAGCGGGGAGTATTCGGAGGACGATGACATGTTCACCATAGACATCGGCTCGGATGAAGGGGCAGACATGGAGAGGTGAGGAAAAGCTGAAGAAGTACTGCAGAGAGTGGAAGGGAAGTGGTGAGAAAAGAATGAAACACGTGCGAGAGTTGAAAAAGAGAAGTGATACATGTGAGCGAGGGTAAAAACAGACAGGGAGGCATTAAAAAGACATAACACACGCCTGAAATGAGCTTACAGAGCAGCTGTAATGGAAATGTAGTTTTTCATGCTGTAGAGGCTAATGAAAAAAAAAACAACTTAATCTGAGAGATTTGTACTGGAGGAGAGCAGACAAGGAATATTTTCACCCTGTGTTATTTTCAGAAGTGGAGCACACGTGCGACGATTATACAGCAACATGAAAGTTGGCCGTGGGTGTGCGTTAAATCTTAAACAGACCAAAAGCAGGTCAGGCATGCAGCTATAGGAGCCACGCTACGTCCTCCCTATACCGTCGGTGTCAGAGTCCATACATCATGAATGAAGGCAGAGCAGATGCACTAAACTGTCACAGGGGAGATTTATTTCTATTACTGCACGTGAGCAAGGGATACATTTCATCTTAAATCTAGTTCACACACACTTCTGATCATAATCCGAAGACCACTTGAAAAATATACCTTTTGCACTGTTTGACCTTGAACCAGTTCTAAGTGGAGTTTCGTGGGTGTAAGACAAGAAAATTTGAGGAAGTACTTAATTGCAAACAACAATTAAAGTAAAAGAGTCTGTTCATAAGCTGATCAACAGTTAAGACCACAGCCTTTAAAAGACAAAATCTGTGCAAAAAAATTGTATTCAACTCCATTTTCTGTCTGGTATTCACACATTCATGGCCTCCTGATGGCAAAGGCAAGAAAGCTTTCTCTCTTTGAATGTGGTCAGATTGTTGAACTGCATAAGCAAGGCCTCTCACAAGACAACACCATCACTGCTGAGGTTGGATGCAGTAAAACAGACATTTTGAATCTTCAAATATCCTGAGGGTTATGGAACAAAAAAGTCAAGTGGTAGATCCAAAAAATTCCCCAGCCCTGACCTGGAGGACCTGATTGACTTTCTGTCACAGGCACAGGACAATCTTCAACTCATTAGGTTGTTACTGGAGCTGACTGCAACCACATAACTATCAGATGGAGCCATGCAGCTTCTAGTTGTGCAGGAGCATCAGGAGATGCTGCAGGAGGTGTCCTTCATGACTGAGGGCCCTGATCCATTTGCCAATGACTGGAGTTCTCAACAAGACAATGCTGCAGTTCACAATAACTGCCTGATATTAGCCTTCTTCTCTTCTCTTCTACGAGAGGAATAATCTCACTCCTTTGGATCATCCTGTATGTTCCCCTGATCTAAATCCCATTGACAACATTGTCAACTTTGCTCGCCATCCATGGCAAGCGAAGTTTACAAAAATGGATGTCAGTTCCAGACAGAGGATGACCTCCATGAAGCCATCTCCACCACTTAGAGCAACATTCCCACTTGTCTTTAAGCCGTGGTCTTAACTTTTTGATCAGCTGATGAATGGACTATTTCACTTTAATTGTTGTTTTCAATAAATTGCTGACTCAGCACTTTTTGCATTTTGAAACTCTACTTAGAACCCATTTAGGATTCAACAGTGCAAAATGTAAATTTTTGCATTTTTTGAACCGGTCTTAAAATTTTGATCAGGGTTTTTTTTTTTTATCACACTCCACTGAAACATTAGCATAGTGTGAGTATATTGACCTGCCAAAAATAAACATCATGGCTGTTAATGCGTTGCGAACAAACATGAGAACATATGAGTTGAGCTGTGAACATGAACTCCTTATAGAAAAGAAACTCAATAGTTGCCAAAATGTTGACAACACCATAACGACGGTGTAACACCACTGTAGCCAGAAGTGTAAAAGTTCAAAGTGCTTTTTTATGTTGTTTGTTTGTTTTGCCGGCCTTGCCTGTAAAAACCTGACCTGTTTTGTGTGTTTCAGGTCTTCATCACGGGATGTCTTAAGAGATGAAGCAACAGTCGGCTCACCCAGCAGCCCGTTCAAACAGAGTGGCATTTACACTCGCTCAGACGGAGAGTGGAGTCCTCTTCAGAGGTGCTTTATTTACTCCCACGACAAAAGTAATCACTGTTTTTCAGAGGAAACAGCTCTTGATTTCTTGTTGTTGCCCTGCTGCTTTTTCAGCCCTGGAAACTCTCGTCCAACCTCACCCAAGAGTGACTCTGAGCTGATGACTAACCCATCACACGCTGACAATCAAGATCCAGCCATGCACTGGCCGTGGGGAGAGCTGCCTCAGGCTGCCACAGTGAGTTTTCACTACACCGTGTGTGCTGTTAACATCTTTAATGTGCCTTGTTTTTATATTTTTTTCTGGGTCTTTCCAGCCGTCTTTCCTCCCAGTGAAACCCGACCCTCCTCCAGTTTGCCCAGTGACCATCCCAGTGTCAGAGAGCACGCACTTCAGAGTCATAACTCAGGAGTCGTCTTCACAGCAGTGTCCACCGTGCTCTGATGTATCATCATCGCTCAGGTTACTAATGCAGGAGGAGAGCGCTCAGCAAACAGTGCTGACGGTCGGGATGGCTTCAGAGTCTATGAGTGTGGAGACGCAGACCATAGTAGCCACTGAGACGCTGGTTACATCGAATGGAGGGGCGACTGCTCGTATGGTATCTGAGATGGAGGAGACAACAACTTATCTGCCGGGCAAGACAGACTCTCCTTCTAAGAAAAAAGGTAGATATTTTCTGCTATTTTTAACTTTGGTGATGAGATTTCTAACAAGCTGACGTGTTATTTAATGAGACACTTTTTATTTAGACAAACGAAGCCGCCATCTTGGTTCTGATGGCATCTACCTGGATGACATCACAGACCTGGAGCCTGAAGTGGCTGCTCTTTATTTTCCCAAGAGGTATGTGAAGTCACACAAACGGAGACAGTAAAAGTATATATTTAGATTTCTGCTTGGCTTTGATATCAGGTGTCCTTTGCAGCGACAGCGGTGCAGCAGTCAGGAGCTTCTCAGATCCGGGTCTTCACAGCGCCAGTCTGTCCCCGCAGTCTGTCAGCTCAGGGGGGGACAGTGGGGTGGATAGCTACTGTGACAATATGGCCGACCTGCCAGCCATCACTATTTCTTTATGTGGGGGACTTAGTGATAACAGGGAGATCACTAAAGGTGAGATTCTTGTGCCGACAGCTGACACAGTTAATCCACTGAGTGAAAGAGTGAAAGAAAATCTAAATGTGTCTTTATGTGTTTGTGATTATAGAGCAGTTCCATGATAAGATGATCTCATACCAGCAGTTTGCAGAAAACCCCTCCATCATTGACGACCCCAACCTAGTTGTGAAAATTGGCTCCAAGTAAGACCTTCTTTCTTTCGAAGGCCTTTCTTACTTAAAATCAATAGTTATACAAGAATAGTTTGGTTGTGCAATGGTAATTTTTTCACCCAACATTTAACAACACATCAACGAAAAGAAAAACAACAAAGTTTTGTTATGAATGATAATCCAAACACTAGAGGACCCTATGGTAATTGGGCTTGGGCCCTGAAAAAAAAAAAAAGGGGGGGGGGGGCAGCTTTTCAGAAAGGACTGTTGTGGATTTCTTGAAGAAAGTTAGAAAGGGGTGCCAAACTCTGATAAATATATTTTCTGTTCCTTGTGGGCCATCAAGAGGAAGATAAAGTGGAAGATAAAGAGGAAGCTAAAATTTCAACTATTTCTTTTGATAAATCACCCTTTGGAAAAACATCAGATAGAACATGATGGTTAAGTATTTATGAGATGGTTTGAAAAAATGATGTCTAATATCCACTTAAAGTTGGATAGAACTAGCACATGTGAAGAAATGAGTCAGGGGCAACTTACTTTTATCACAAGTGGGTCAACCTCAGTGTATAAACGAGCTTATTTGGTGTTAGACCAAGTAAGAATTGCACACTTTCTATAACCAATTGGAAACACTGAATGCGAATTCCTAAAACCTCTGCATGCAAATGATGTTGCATGTGCAGAATTTGTAGTGCAACAATTTTTTTCAGTAGAAAAAGTTACTTTAAAGTGCAGTTACGAAACAGGTAAAAATAAAATCTTGTTTGTGTGTCAGGTACTATAATTGGAGCACTGCGGCTCCTCTTATGCTGGCTATGCAGGCCTTCCAGAAACCACTGCCAAAGGTAAGAAATCAATACACTGACACTTACACTAATGACTAAAGCTGCCGGCTGCTTGTGCGACATGATATCCCCTTGAGGCTAAATGTGGTACTGCATCCTGTCTGTTTGTATCCCTGCACCCTCTTTCAATCTTCCTTTTTTGGATCCATTGCATAAATTCTGACATACATTCTCTGACTTATAACATCACATGTCATTATGATGATGTGGTGTTATTGCTGCTGCAGAAAGATCACTGAATCTGTTCTCTCTCTGTTCCCCTCCTTATATCATCCCCTTTCCTCTTTATTCATTCATTCATTCATTCATAAGCCCTCTTGCCTCAGTTATATCACTTCAACCTTGGAGTTTTTCCTCTGTTGTTTGACCGGCGTGCTGGGCTACAGCTCTGTATGTCACAAACAAAACTTCTTTTGCTTTCTATCTTGTTTTCTCATCTTCACCCCTCCCTTTCTAACCTTATCTGCTTCCTTCATTCTTTGCCCCTCAGCCATCCATTATCATTTTCCCCATTCCTACCACAGCCATTTTTGTTCCTGTTTGTTGATTTCTTGTTTCGGCTTCAGTTTTTTAAGTGTGCGTTGTGTTTGTTTGGGGTTTGTGTGTGTTCCTGTGCAGAGTGCAGTGGAGAACATCATGAAGGAGAAGATGCCCAAGAAAGGAGGGAGGTGGTGGTTCTCCTGGAGAGGCAGAAACAACAGCACCAAATCTGTAACTTATCTTCTTATCTCTCCCTAAAAGTTAAACTCCTAAAAGGCTGCTTTTACTGATCTCTAAAAATGTGTCTTCTTCTGCAGGATTCAGTCTCTGGTGTGTGTGGCTCAGCTGAGGAGGCTGAGAAACTTACAGGCAGGTGAGGAACATCAGAAGACAAGAAATTTTCAAAAGAAGTAATTCTCAGCAAGAGAGCTGTAACAAGCTGTCAAACTGTTATTTTCAGACTTAAAGAGGAGTCATCTTCAAGTGATGAAGACCTCAGGGCAAAACAGAGCTCTGCCACCAGCCAATCAGAGCCTATACTTACACAAGGTGGCGTGTCTTATAAGAAAACACTGCGGCTCACATCAGAGCAACTGGTAAGGGGCTTGAAAATGCCTGAAAAGTTCATTCTCTTGTGGTGTTAAAGTTATCGTTTAACAATATTTGATCTCTTTCTCTCTCACACGCACACAGATGTCTCTCCAGCTGCAGGAGGGTCCTAATGATGTTGTGTTCAGTGTGACAACTCAGTACCAGGGAACATGTCGCTGCCAGGGCACAATCTACCTCTGGAACTGGGACGACAAGATAATTATCTCAGACATAGATGGCACCATCACGAGGTAGGTTCCAGATGAGTTGCGGTAAAAACTCTGATGTAAGTGAAGAAAGACTTGGCTCATATTTCTCAATGTCACTTGTTTGTGTGTTACACTTCAGGTCAGACACACTAGGTCATATCCTGCCCACTCTGGGGAAAGACTGGACCCACCAGGGCATCGCACAGCTCTACCACAAAGTCAGCCAGTAAGAACTCATTAGAAAACACTCTGTAAAAACAAGGGATAGAAAGCACACCCATTGAGTAAAGATATATTAAAGATATAATTCTTCTCCTCCTCTCTGTCAGGAATGGCTACAAGTTCCTGTACTGCTCAGCCCGAGCTATTGGCATGGCTGACATGACCCGAGGTTACCTCCACTGGGTCAACGAGAGAGGCACCATGCTTCCAATTGGCCCCGTCCTCCTCAGCCCGAGCAGCCTCTTTTCAGCCCTGCACAGGTCAGTCACACAAACACACACACACACACACACACGTACATAAAGGCCTTCATTTATCAAGGGTACGCTCAAATCCCACGCCAGGTCTGAGTTTGTGAATGCAAGTTTCAAGTCAGAGAGGAGCATGATGCAGTGAGGAAAATCAGTCTGTGGCAGATTATTATTGCATCATGTGAGTAGAGTGTATTTTCAGGCAAAGTATTAGAGGCTCACAGATTTATATTACATATTGTTACACTTTTAAAATAATCGCCAAAGTCATTTTTTGTCAGAATTGTTTTTTTTTTTTGCCTGAATCATCTCCTCATGACCCTGCCCACCCATAATAAAATCGCCTACATCTTCCTCAGTTGATCAGATCATGTGATTTTACCCCTTTAAGATAAAGGTCTATGTAAGTGTGTGACTTAACCCTGTGGTGCATAGTGGTCACTACAGTGAACACCTATTTAAGTAATTTACTCCTAAATTCAATGGTTCATGTGGTGGAAATTCATATTAGCCTGTGTCAGGATATTTTTATCCTTCTTAGGGCCTGAAATAATGTTTTCAATTTTTTTTTCCAAACATACAGTATATATATATTTTTGAACACGTTATAGACAAACATTTGAGGGTGAAAAAGCTTATAAACTGTAAATTTATCAGTGTTAAAATGGATGAAAGAGAGTTCAAATGTTTCGCAAAGCATTAAAAAAAGATTATTCATGAAATTACCAAAGAAAAAAGAGAAAAAAAAGAAGTCAAACAAAGAAAATAAAGTCATCTTTACATCAACTTCACACTGTATGTTGAATGCTCAGTTACAAATATTTGAAAAATTAATGGAAAACTTTTTTCATGCCTTAGTACAAATAAAAATACTCAAAGGAAAAATTCTGACACTAAACGGATTTTGTTTTTCCTGAAAAACTGGAAAAAACGAGTTAGGTGATTATTTTAACAGGGTGGCAATATGATACCAAGAATGTATCGAACATTTCACTCTTCTTCAACCAATCTCTGTACAATACGTATGAGAGAGCAGTGGAAGTTGTTCGATAAATTCTCCATTTAACAAACGCATGATTCCTTTATTAGTTCACTTGGAAAATTAGAGATGCCGTTTTCAGTGATCGATGAAACGAAAATACTTAATTGAGCCAAAGAGGGAAATTTTCTGGACCAATTCCTACGCAAAATTGATTAATGAAGGACACTGCTATGTAACAAACTTCTGGTTGATTATTGTCCTCTCATTCCTTTTCTGTCTTTTTGTGTTTGTGTGTTCAACAGAGAGGTGATAGAGAAAAAACCAGAGAAGTTTAAGGTGGAATGTCTGACTGATATCAAGAACCTTTTCTATCCAAACACACAGCCGTTCTACGCTGCTTTTGGAAACAGACCAACGGTTCGTACGCACTGTTTACAATAAGGCCTCTGTCTTTTCCTGCTTAGATTTAGGTAAAGATGTATCCTAACACTGGTTTTCTCTTCCGTATGTGCAGGATGTTTATTCTTATAAAGAAGTAGGAGTTCCACTGAACAGGATTTTTACCGTGAACCCAAAAGGCGAGCTGGTGCAGGAGCATGCAAAGACCAACATCTCATCGTAAGTCCTCACTCTGATTACACTTCTTTTACTTTTTCCAAAAATCATGTTTTGTGTGGTCTAATCATGTCTCCTCTCTCTTCAGTTACGTCCGTTTAGGCGAGGTGGTGGATCATGTCTTCCCTCTGAAGATGCGAGCTTCCACCTCAGACTTCCCCTGCTCGGACACATTCAGCCACTTCACCTTCTGGAGGCAGCAGCTCCCCTGTGTGGAGCATCGGGGAACTACACCACCACAGAGTCCCAGCCTCGAGAGCTGACTACCTGCAGCCTGCTGAGTGAAAAACTGACTGAAAGTGTGTTTGAGATGTAGCAGTCGTTAAGACAGTAATGGTTCCGTGTGTATGTTTATTTGTGTGTGTGGTAAGAATTGAGCATGTAGCACTTTTTGTGCACAGCAGACAGATGTAGTATCTGCTGAAAAAAGCACAACATGGATGTATAAGCGCACTTTTCTACAAAGATGGCCTCTGTAGCCTTCTAACTTGATGTATGTACATGAGAAATGATAGTAATTTATTCAGGCAGCTTGGAATATATATTATTTGTGAGTGAGTGTTGCTATTATTTCAATCAATAGAAAATTTCTATTCATTGTAGTGTAGATTGTAGCGTCAAATACTTAATAGAACTTAAGTAAGTTTCAGAAACTTGTGCCAAATATTCAATGTGGAGTTTTATTTTCCTACAATGAACTTTTTAATCTAGACTGTTGTGGATACTCAGTCACTATGGTATTATAGACAGTTACATACAGGTTTATTTACTCAGTAGCAGCATATATGTATATGTGTGTGTGTGTAATATCCTATATGTTTTGAAAATTAAGGATAGAACAAAAGCACAATTTTATTGATGTTATCTTAAAAAACAAGAGTGTCTGTTCAAATCAATTTTATTTTTCTATCAAAAACAAACAAAGTGTTTATTCAGTGATTGCATTGTCATTTCTGTTGTGGCCTTCACAATTTCTTTTTTATTTATCAGAACTGTTACTGTTCGTGTTAAAACACTTCATGTGATCAGATGCTGACTGACGTGTGAAGCTAAGAGCTGGTGGTAACAAATCTCTTTCGTTACTTCAAACAAAATCAAAGTCTTCCTCCGATCTCCCTCTGCTCAGAGAAGACAGCAGGTGTTCAAGGATATGATATTTATTTAACAAACAGGACATGAATGAATCACAGTAATATCACAGTAGTAGGTCTAAATGAGTGTCAAGTTATACAATATGTTTATATAATGCTTAAAAGCTATAACTGTTCTTTCCATGAAAGAGATGTTTGTTCTTCGACTCCCCTTCACCTTTTTGACCACTGCACTGTTAAAATTAATGATGTAATCAGACTCAATAAAATGTCTTGGCTCATCACTGGGTGTGTGTCAGTATTGGCTTTTTCTTTGCTTTTTTTTATACTTGAATCAGATTAATTTTCAAAAAGCCATGGGAGATGTCTAACTTATCAGACTCAGAATCAAAATCAGGTTTTATTGCAGAGTACATTTACACATACAAGGACTTTGACTTGGTGTATTAAAGCCCGACCTATTAAAAAATAGTCAGAAAATTTTTGTAAATTTGCATTTATTTCAGGCAGAAAACACTTTTTTTCTCTTAAGTAACTATTTCAGTGTTATTCTTGCTGCAACTTCTTGAAACTCAAGCAATGATTTTCCTGAAAATATGTGAGTGGATGATTTCATGAAAGCAGACATTTTGAAAGGGACTAAAATACAACTTCAGCTGACTGTAGTGATATGACAATCCTCAAGATGATAGAATATGTTTTCAAAAATATTCTAACAGGTTTTTAAAGAAACTATTTATCATGTTGATGACCTAGAGGTCTTTGAACTAATGTATCAAATATGATACCTTTGACTTTATAGGCTTAAAGGGTTAATTTATATAAAACATGTCTAATTGGATAAAAATAGTCATAAATAATTTTACATGTTAATAGCATCGCATGGAACTATCCATGTATTTACCCAGTGGTCACTACAGTGGACACCTATTTGGAAGTTATTTACTCCTAAATTCAATGATTCATGTGGTGGAAATTCATATTAACCTGTGTCAGTATATCATCATTTTTCTTGGGGCCTAAAAAATGTTTTTTCCAACATATACCCATTTAAAAAAAAGTTATAGACAAACATCTGAGGGTGAAAAAAGCTTATAAACTATAAATTATTCAGTGTTAAAATGGATGAAAAAGAGAAAATGTTTTGCTTATAACTCATATTTACATTAAGTTCACACAGCTACATGTTGAATATTAAGTTACAATTACTTGGGGGGAAAAAAAGAAAAAGAAAACCTTTTTTCCTGCCTTTAGACAAATAAAAACACTCAAAGAAAAAATCCTGACACTGACTTTCATAATTCATACATCAGAGGGTTAATGAAAGAAAACCAAAGTTATAACAGAATAACACCCAAAGACAACAGCAGGGTTAAAAACACTTTCTGTTCTCTGAAAAGTAAAAACCTCCTCTGTCTCCTGATCAGTTCAGCTCTCAGCAGCAGTTTGGTCTCTGGGGTTATTAGAGGGCAGGGGGCTGCACGTTACACCGAGCGGGAGGAGTTTCCACAAGCCGACACCATTGGCTCTTTCCCCGGGATGCTGCCTGCACGTAGGGGGCATCAAAGTCAGCTCCAAGTGCGGAAACTAGTGAACGAGGACTAACACCTGCGAAGGTCGCGTCTGTTCCCGTGCACAATGACGAATACGGTAAGTCTCTGAAACCCGTCTCTATCCATCTGTTGCCTCCTCACTTTGTCATGTCGCTAGTTTTCGTCAACACTACAGCTGCAACTTCAGCACGTCTTACATTTTTACAAGCGGTGTAAATTACACAGCAGTGAAACTGAAACTGAATGTGCAAGTTATGCATTTTTACTTTGTTTTCGATGCTTTAAAGCAGTAAAAAAGTGCACATAAAGCTGTGCAACAGAAGTGGAGGCATTAGCTCCTGAAACTTTGACCCACTTAGAAACATTCAGTAATCCATCATTAGCAGGTCAGAGTACAAAACTGTATAGACTGCTGATAAAGAGCTCCTTGAGACAGATTTCAAAGGTATGCTTAAGGAGTGTTTCCTTTTATTAACGAGTTAAAAATAAATTAATAAATAAATCAGAAAAAACACTTTGGATGTGGACATTTTTTAAATCTTTATTATTTGTCTGTGTGATAAGATAAGCAGATAAAAAAGAGAGGAAAACTGCGAGAATTAGAATATTGTTGGTGACCTCTGATTTTAAGGATTCCTGTTTGTTTTACCTCCTACATCTGAACGTATATTGCATTCTTTGCATTTGTAATCTTATTTCCTTGAGACCATGTATGCACCTCATTGTAGAAGTCATTTGATGCATCATGAGAAGAGCTGTGCAATTGATTATACAATATATTATATAATGAATCACAATATGAGCTCCTGCAACATTGTAATCACAGACAGTGCAATGTGTCTTAAACCTCTAATGTGTCAGATACAATTTTTTGCAATAGATCTTTTATGTTCTTCACAGGTGTCGCTCAACTCCGCTCAACCAAAAGCTGAATTGTTGAAAACAAGCTTTGCAAGAGCAACAATCTAAGTGATGTAAAAGTGGTAAAAACAGCAAGGAGAAGCAATAAAACTAAATTTAAGGCTGCAAATATGGTCAAAAAGCAAGAAAAATATGCAAAATCTTGGAAAGTTGTAGCAGAAAAATTATCCGTAAGTGGCAAAAAGAATGAAAAGTGACTCAAATGGGCATTTAAAAAAAAGTCAGGAGCAGCAAAAATGGTATTGAGTGCACAGAAATGAACATACCTTCCAGAAGCCTGACATTTCTGTTTTTTAAATGTCATTTCTTATTGATTTCATGTAGTACTCTTACTTTCCAAGACTCTGAATTCTGGGTTTTTATCATGTCAGCCATAATCATCAACATTTGAAGACATAAAGGGTTGAAATAATTTGCTCTATCTATAGGTAGTCTGAACAATGGGCTTCAATTCTAAAATTAGTGGCATAAAATATTGAATTAAATCATAATATTCTAAATTTTTGAGAAGTGTCTGTGCATGCAAACAGTTTCTTTTTTTATAATGAAAATCCTTCTTTTCTCCCTCATATATGTTTTTCTTTTTCAAAGTGAGAATGCAAAAAAAATCACCCTCTTCAATAAAGCAATTGATATCAAATTTGCCATATGAATCAAAGTCTAAGCAGCAGTCTAACGTCTTTACTTCCTTCCTCCAGTTTAGTGATCCAAACAGAGCCAGCCTTTTAAATGAAGAGGAATTTGTTGATATACTGGAGGAGAGGAGGCGCAGCAGTGATCTTGGCCATGCCTTCAGGACCTTCAGCCCCCAGCCGTACAAAGGGGCCCCCCCCTGCTCCACAGCTGACCTCAACAAAGCCGTGCTGGAGTCCCAGTATCTGCGTTACGTAGCCAAGGAGGTAATCCAGGGTGATGTGGAAACATTCAGTGTTTGAGATGTTCATTAAGAAAATGCCAATCAGTTTCTGGATGTTCCCCTCAGGTTGCCGTGGAAACAGGGTCATCGGTCGAGGAAGTGAAGGAGGAGGCGAGTGGGATTTTAGAGGAAATGTCACAAAACCTGCAGTTGGGGTTCATCAGACTGATGGGATACGCACTCAGCAAAATGTCCAAGAGACTCTTCAGGAGCATTTTTGTTAACATGGACGGACTCAACAGGGTCAGTTTTACAGCTACTGAAAAATCTATCAAATACTGCTTTATAAACGACTATAAAGCTGATTTATTCTTGTAAATAAAGGATTTAATATCACATTTTTTTGTCACCTTTTAGCTCCAACAAGCCATTCAGGAGCATCCAGTCATCCTGATGCCCAATCACAGGAGTTATGTCGACTTCCTGGTTATTTCCTACGTCCTCTTCACCTACGACATCCCTATACCTGTTATTGCTGCAGGAATTCGCAAGTATCTACTAGAATAAAACAACATAGATTACATTAAGTCAACTCACAATAACTGCGGCAGAGATTGTATTTAATTGTTTCTCTATTTCCCACCCTCTCCACTGTAAAGCTCTCGCAGGGATGAAGCTTGTCGGCGAGATACTGCGTCGCTCCGGAGCTTTTTTTATCCGACGTGCGATTGGCTCTGACAAACTGTATTGGGCAGTGCTGTCAGAATATGTCAAAACCATTGTCAGGGTATGACATAGTGATCTGCCTCATCATTTATGCTTTAATATGTAAAGTGTCACATAACCTTTATGGAAATGGCTTTTGCTTATTCGTATCTGAAATCATCTTCTGTAGCGAGGATTTGCTCCTGTGGAGTTTTATGTCGAGGGCTTGAGGAGTCGGACGCTGAAGTCTCTAACTCCCAAGCATGGTAAGGTTCATGTTCGCATTTCATAGATGTTTTGCTATGGATTAAAATCCTTGAGATGGGAGGTTTGGATAAAAAAGTAGATAAAAAAAGATGTTCTGCAGTGACTAGTTTGCTTTTGTTTACAATTAAACTAAAAATGTATGACAGAAGATTAGGGCTACATTAAAGAAAAAAAGGTTTGCTCACAAGATTAATGTCATGGAGTTGTAAGTTTAAGAGTTTACAATAAATTCAAAACTTATTACAAAGTGCAATATCTTCAATATTTTGGTTCACTAACTGTAATTTTATTGCTTAGTTCTTGCTTATTGAACTAATTGCACACTTTTTAGTACTTTTTTCTATTTGCACACTTATTCTGTATTTTATTCTATTTATCTATTCCATTTTCATTATATATTATCTTATTGCTCAATCTATTTCATTTAATATTTAATTTTTTATTGCATGCCTTATTGTCCTTCTTATCCCTGATTATTCTTTTCTACTTTTGTGCTGTGATGAGCATCTGGCAAGTATTTCTGATTCTGATAAATTAATGAGATTAAAGGAGCAAAATAATGACAACTTTTAATATAAACATTTTGAAAAAAACTTTTATTTTAGTCTATAGTGGGGCTACCTGAAAAGCAGCACCTGCCTTAAGAAAATGAAGAATATTGAGCTTCTTGTGAAGTTATACTTCAGGATAGGCTTCACAAATAAGGGAATATTTAATCTTCTGGCTCATCAGCATCACAATGTCATAAGTATTTGGACTCTGAAAAGATTCTGCAAGAAATTGAAATTGAATTATATTTTACTCCACTTTCTGATTTTTTTTTTATTATTGACAAAATATTTTTCTGCGCAAAGTTTCATTATTTTTCCATAACCGTTTGTGTCCTGTTTGTGTCCGCAGGAATGATGCACATGGTGCTGGAGCCTTTCTTTAAAGGAGAAGTGTTTGACATCACATTAGTTCCCATCAGTATCAGCTACGACCGAGTGCTGGAAGAATCGCTGCTTGCACATGAGCTGCTGGGTGTTCCCAAACCCAAAGAGAGCACCACGGTTTGTTCCAGTCACATCACTCACTTGATCAAACATTTGGAAATAACAGTTGAAAAATGTCTCACCATCTTTAATTTGTCTTAATTGTAGAGCTACAACAACTTAGTAGGCATTTATCAATTCACTGTTGTCTTTAACTTTGATAACACAAGCACAGATCATATTTGTATAAAGCTGTGGCCAGTTGATTATTGACCTTCTCTCTCTCTCTCTCTCTCTCTGTCTCTATAGGGTCTGTTGAAAGCCACCATGTTGCTGCAAGAAGATTACGGCAGCATGCACTTGAACTTTGGCCGCCCTCTGTCTGTTCGAAATTTGTGTCAGGGCAAGATAAACCGCTGCCAGTTCAACCTCATACCTCGGTAGAATACACTTAAGGACCTGTTTATGATATCTTATCACTTTCTAGTATTTATGAATCAGTTGGTTCAGCAGGATTGCAGACACAGGCCCTTATCCAAATAGAAGAGAGTCGGCTAATTTCATATATTTCCTGTCATTTTTTGTTAATGTAAAAATAACCCCTCAAAATTTCAGATAAAAGAAGTATCCTCGATGCTGAGTTCCCTCCAGCCTTCCTGTTTACTCCCTCCTCCTCCTCTCCCTCTTTTCATGTATTCACAGAGACCTCCCTCAGAAGCCCACTGCAGAGACTCAGGCCTGCGTGAGTTGGCTGGCTCATCTGGTGGTACGAATCCAAGAGGAGGGCTCTGTGACCAGCCCCTGGTCTCTGATGGCCTGCCTGTTGCTCCAGGCACCAACTGCAGTCCTAACAGGAGAGGGTCTGCCGTGGCATCAGCTCACAGAAAAGACACTCTGGCTCCGTAAGCTGGCTGCGGATTTTGGAGCTCGCTTTAACTGGCCGGGTGTGTGAGAGGATGCTTGATTTATCCATAAAATGTGGTTTTTTTTATGTGTTGTCCTATCCCTTGGACGACCAGCAGGTGGTGTTTGCATGTTGCATTACCAGTGAGCCAGGCAGAGTTAATGCAGAAAAATAACTGAGTGGGTTGTACTTTGTTAAATCCGTCAGCGTCTCACCCAAGAGGGTCCTTAGACGCGCTCTGAGGTAGATCAGACGGATTAGAGCAATGTCAGCTGGCACATGGGCTCAGATTCACTCAGGAGATGTTCAGTGAACTAATGTACTTAGAGAAACTTATCCTTAAAGGACCTCACTGAGCTGTCTCACTTTACAGGTCTCATGTGTGCAGCTACAAACAAGAAGGCACATCAAAACATGCACAAATGCTTCCCAGAGTTGTAATCTTGAGTCTTTTCTTGCAGGAGAAGTCCCTGACTCGGACGTGATGTTGACAAACTTGGCCCTTCATCGCGCCATAGTTCAACATAAATCAGGACGCATCTACCTGGTTAGAGAGGAAGAGCCTGCCAGGAAACGCTCAACCAGCCCAGAGGAGGGTGTGATCAGGACGGCAGCAGCAGTGCTCCTGCTGGCCTCTTACAGAAATCAGTGTCTGCATCTTTTTGTGCGTCCTGCCATGCTTGCAACAACCATGCACATTACAAAGACAACGAAAAGAGGTATTTGTGGCCCATCCAGCCCAGTTTCTGCTTCACTTATTTGATTTGAATTGATAAACTGTGAAATCTCAATCTCTTTTTGTTCACAGATGAGCTCTTCACGTTCTTCTGCTTTTTTCAAGACGTCTTCTCCAATGAGTTCATCTTCATTCCTGGAAAGTCATCTCAGGTAACAACCCTGTCTCTCAGGGATGGGCATCCTCCAAGCACTATAGAGCAAAGATCACAAAGAGGATTATTGTCCCTTTAAACCACATTAAAAGTCACCCAACAGAGTGAGTAAGAGCAAACACTGCCTCTGAGGAATAAAAGCAACAAAGGCCAGTGACTGTGGGGGTCTCAGGACTGGGAAATTTTGATTCCCACTGAGTAATAACATTAATTCACTAACCTGCTCGTCCATCAGCCCAGCATGCTAATTAGAAAGAACAGTCCTTGCATGTGTTTTGATGGGATAGTTGAAAATTAGTATTTTTTCTGTGTCCTAGCTTCAAAAAATTGCAAACAAAATTTAACTTTGAAAGAATCCCTGAAAAACCATGATTTTCTACAATAACTTTCAAAAATTTCTTGAAATAACAAATCAATTTACTGCAAAAAGATGATATGTGAGGAAGTGTTTGTCTTATTTTTAGTGGAAAATATCTTTCTGGACTTAAGATGAGCTGCATATACCAAACCAGTCCAGAAAAAAATCCTGTTACAAGTTATTTAAAGACAAAAATGATGTCCGAATTGCCTGTAAAAAGGAAAACAATCTGCCAACAAAGCAAGAGAAAAAGTTTCTTGTATTGAGTCATAATCCTTGTGTCAAGAAACTTGACCAGCAAATTTTTCTTACCCCATCGGCAGAATTTTTTTTACACATTACAAGCAATTCAAACATCATTTTTGTCTTTTAATGTCTTGAAATAAGACATGTTTCTGGAGTGGTCTGGTAAATGTGGCTTATATTAAGTCTAAAAACAAGTTTTCCTCTTAAAACAAGACATAAACGCTTGCTTAGATTTAATTTTTTCGGTATTTTAGTTGTTTTCTCGAGATAACTGACCTTTTTTTCAGTGATCGTCCTAAAAAGGAACTTGTTTTTCTAAATCTTGACTAACCTTGAGAAACCAAAGCTTGTTTTCTTGAGATAACTTCTTATGCCACTCGTCACTTCTTTTCAGCTACGGTCACGCAATTCAGGTTTAAAATTCCATTATGACGTATATCAAATGTTACAGGCGTGTCTGGTGGCACTGTGGAAATTCAGGTTCTCTCAGCGAATGCCTGATGCTACAAATCTGTGAATGAAAATCAAATCTTTTCTGTCTTGAAGATCCCTGTTGATTTTTGAAATGTGTGAAAATGCATCCAGAAGTTAATGTTCAATTGAATTTCAGACAATTTTACCGTAGCATAAGAAAGTATTCAGTTATCTCAAAAAGAAAGTTTCTTTTTTTCAAGATAATAAGAAAAATAAATCATTTTCTCAAGAAAACTGAGATAATTTATTGTAGAAAACCAAGTGCTTCCATACTCAATTCAGAAAAAAACTGAATTCCAACAACATGTGACTTGAATTGTGTTAAACTTTTCTTTATCTCTCCATTTATCAGGACTTTGAGGAGGCTTGTTTCCACCTGGAAAAATGTGGTGCAATCTATGTCAATCAACAAGACGTGACGGTGTCAGACTCCGGACTGGAGGTGCTATCCTTCCTGCAGGAACTTTTTCAACCCTTCATAGACACATATCAGGTCCTTTAACTTCTTCTTTTTTGTGCAGAGTGTTTTTTAACCAATCTGATTTATTTTCTCTTTCTTATTTGAGTTTTCCTGCACTTGACCTTTGAGTGTCAGATCAAATCCTTCCAGCCTCAGTTGAGTGTTTGTATTTTATGTCCAGGTGGTGTTCAGGTTCCTTTATGAACTCGGTCACTCGTTTTCAGAGAAAGAATTCATACCTGCTATGAGAAACTTCACCACAAACTTAATCCTCTCAGGTAAATCATGTAACAAAACAAACACACTCTCCTCCCACAATTATATCCTCTTCATGATCTCAGTATTTCTCTTCTTTCCAGGGGAGCTGCACACCTATGAAGCCCTGTCATCCGACACACAGAAAAACGTTCTGTCTGCCCTGAGAAGGCTGGAGATTGTGACAAAGTTGAGGGCGTGAGTAACAAGATTAGCCCCTGCAAACCTGTTTGGATTTAAGCTCATTTTCTGAGGTGATAGATAAGCTGTGTGTATCTCTAATGCCACTCTCATACAGCTTAAGTTTCTCTTTCTCTTTACTTTATTGCAGGTCTGAGCAGAATGAATTCAGAGTAAAGAAAGATGCTGTTCGAAAAACTGGAGACATGCTCTGTAAGTTTTGGTAGTTTGAAAAAGATGAGCATATAAAAACAATCTAGAAATACATGTGTTGGCTTGAGTATCCTCATTGTTTATTTCCTTTACTTGTTTGACAGTCTTTCTGTTTTTTTCTACAGCTGGAAAAATCCCTCCTCAGTCTCTCCTCACTCCACCTGGCGCAAGACTTTAGTCGCCGTTGGAACTGATCCATCTTTGGTATCAGCTCACAGTCCTGTTAACCCCAGATGACCCTCTTTTGTCCTTTCCGTGACCACCTCTGCGTCCTCTGTGCCTTACAGGAAGTTGTTTGTAGGAATCAGGACTCCTTAACGCTTCTCACAAACAAAATACTCTCTGTCCTGGATGCCAGTTGCCGTATCAAATCTGGCACTTTGTACCACTACCTGCTCTGCATGCTCATTCCCATCCCTTATACATCTGAGAGGAGTAAGCTTAAACCACATGGCCTGATATGGTGACCGAAGATTTACGCGTTTCTCTGACATCACCATCTGGAAAGGAAGCTAATACTAAGTTAATGTTGTGTTTCTGTGTCCAAGATGTGGGTCATAAAAACCTGGTATTTTATTAGATCATTATCATTCCAGTATGTCTCAACTGACAAGAAAAAGGAAAGGTTAAGTGAAATGAAAATTCACTGGGATGTTCCACGGTTTCAAGATTTAAAACCAAGCTTCTGTTAGTCATCTGAGCTCACATTGCTGTTAAGTAAAAATTTTGTCCTATGAGACTTTGATGAATGGGGATATCTGTGATTTAAAACACAGAGCCATAACTTTACTTTTATCAAATAGTTAAATTTAAAGCCTGATTGATTTAACACTCAACAACAACTTATTTTTTGTAGACTATAGTAGATGTAATTATATTAAAAGACTGATAATGCAAAAAGATCAATTTCTTTCTTTTATCTGAGCAATTTCAACAAAGATATGGGAGAAATCTCTTTTCAGCATACATTCCAGCTTCATTAATGCACTGCAAAAACTGAAATCTAAGCAAGTCATTATGTCTTATTTTTAGTAAAATTTGTCTTACTATTCTTGATTTGAGCCACATTTGCTAGACAAGGTCATAAAAATGTCTCATTTCAAGTTTTTTAAAGACAAAAATGAGGCATCAATTGCTTGTAACAAGTCAAAAAAAATCTGCCAATGGGAAAAGATAAAAGATCCTTGTTTTAAGACATCTTTCTCATTTCAAGAAACTTCCCAGGCGAATTCGTCTTATCCCATTGGCAGATTTTTTTGACTTGTTACAAGCAATTTACACCTCATTTTTGTCTTAAAAAAACTTGAAATAAGACATTTTTATGACCTGGTGTGGTGAACGTGGCTCAAATTAAGAACAATAAGACCATTTTTACTACAAATAAGACATAATGACTTGCTTAGATTTCCGTTTTTGCAGTGTGGCACACTGCAAAAACGGAAATCTAAGAAAATCATCCTATTGTCAGTAAAAAATGTCTCATTGTTCTTGATATGAGCCACGTTCAATGGACAAGTCCAGACAAAATATCTTATTTCAAGCTATGTAAAGACAAAAATGATGTTTGAACTGCTTATGACAAGTCAAGGTAAATTGCTCATCAAGTTTCTTGAAATTAAAAAAATGTCTTGACGGAATTAACTTTATTCTACCAGGCCTTTTTTCTCATTATGGGAAATTTAGACATTACTTTTTTCTTTAAATAACTTACAGTGAGACATTTTTCTGAACTGGTCTGGTAAATATTGCTCATATCAAGACTAAAGTGATATTTCTGACTAAAATTAAGACTTAAACATCTGCTTAGATTTCAGCTTCTGCAGTTTAGAAATTCTATCTCAAATTGTGTTCTGCCTTTTGTGTGCTTTGTTTCTTTGCTTGTATTTTCTGAAAACTGTTAATAAAAAAGACTGATAATCTGCCGTGAATGTACGCAATACTACATCATAATGAGAATTGCTGAAATCTAACTATGATAGTGACAACAAATACAAAATAACATCACCCATCAAAGATGTGATGTTTCAATTGTGTGAAACATTTATTATAATTTTTACATCTCATTAAATGTAAAACAAACGTAATAAAATGCACCATGGATTCTTTTTTTGAACAGACTGTATCATTTCTTCATTTCACTTGAATCTACTGTGAGTGATCATCAGAGGTCAAAGTTCAACCTCCTGTCATCTCTGCAGCATCTGTATCCACCAGAAGTTAGAAGAAGGCCTCTTTTGTGCCAATTAACCAAGCAGATTGTTAGAGACGAAGATTATCTATAAACCGGTGGTACGTCAACTTTGATGCGTAAAGCGCTGACGGGGTCTTGACAGAATACTGAGATGTATTCCAGCACTTTAGAATTTAGCTTTTTCTCGCTCTCCTTGGCTCTATGTCGCTCTTTGTCCCATCTATCCTTCTCACCGTTCATTTGGGAGAACAGGTTCATCTGGATGGTGCGCAGCGTCGCTGCCAGGACGTAGAAACCTCCCTGAATCATGTGGCAGAAAGCTGCACCAACGCTCAGCGCTGCACCCATCAGGTTCGGGACGGTTTCACACACCACACACATGCCCTCCAGGAAGTGCAGCGTGCCTTTCCGTGCCAGGGGTTGGCTTTGGATGGGGTAGCCCTGAGGAGACGGGGCTCGCTGGGCATGGTTGACCAGGTACCTCGCACAATCGGCGAAGTGTGTAGCTGCTCGACGCAGCGGGAGCAGGGCCAGATACAGGTGGCAAGCGGCTTTGGTCAAAGCATGGAAGAGCAGGCGCAGCTCAAGCACGGCATTGCCTGCAGATAGAAGGGTAACGGGGTCAGCTGGAGTCTTATCAACACCGTGGCTAATGTCAGCAATCATTACAAACAGCGTCTGCCACTGGATTAAAGTTGCGCAGATATACGGCCAGAAGTTATCACCTGAGCACGCAAAGAAGGGGACTTGGCGCGTCATTACGCGTGCCCCCTCAGCACAGGATCTATCCCTGACCAATGGCCCAATCAAAACCTACAGACTGCGAGAGATGCTTAAATGTATTAACCCATTTCTAACTGCCAGTTTCACTTAATGCCTTGCAAAAATAGCATGACAAGAAGGAAGGAATGTTCGAGGTTGAATTAAGCTGAGAATTAATACTTGGCACGCTGAAAGGCATCACTTTGTTTGTGAAATCTAACATAAAAATAAGGATATAATGAAGACGTCATTGTATCTTTATGATTCTTTTTAGGTTCCTATAGAAGCCTGATTGTTAATTCTTTGCCGGACTGAGACGAAAAACCTGATATTTTCCTGCTGAAAAGGCGCGCAAAGTCTCATTAACATTTGACGCACAGGGATAAAGTCTCTTATTCTTGTGCTAAACGTTTGTGTCAGTTTAATCTACCATATGGTAACAGACTGGTGCTGAAACGCTCCTGCAAAAACAACAACAGTCCGTTTTTCTTACCATCTATGAAACAGAAAATCCACAGCAGGGCAATACTCGCTGCCAACGAAGTCCACCAATCCATGTAGTCTGCCCAAGGTTCTGGACTCGGCAACAAAAAGAAAAGAAAGTTGCGGAAATCCCAAGTTATGATGAGGCCAAGCCCTGCCCTGCTTTTACGCAGCTAATAGGCCACCTGGACTTTAAGTCAGTGGCATCTCCGGCAGGTGAAGGCGCAGTGCTGCAGCCTCTGCGGGACATCGGGAAGGAGCATCTGAGGTGTCAAGCAGGCGCATACTCAGTGACCTACTGCACCGTTCAGAGCCTTAGAAGATCCCTGATGAAGGTTTTCGCTTTACTGCACCGGATTGTTGGAAAACTGTTTTCAATGATGATAGAATTGGATATTTTGAATGGTTTAATTAAAATAAACCAATGAAAAAATGTCCACATGTCCTACTCTTTGATCATGAAATTATGTCCTGGGGGATTTTATAAAATTTCCCAAAATTTCCGGATTGTTTTCAGGTTGTTCTACATCATTAATTTTTATAATAGATTAAAAATAAACGAGGCTAACATATTTAAGAATGAGGTGAGACATTTTAATGGAAGCCCGTTTCAAAATAAAGATGAAAACTTGACTTTGTTAAGATTTTTTGGGCCTTATTAAATAAAAATTGTGCGATAAATGTCATAACTGAAAGATAAACGTCACAATTTTTTTTTTAAAAAGTCAAAATTTTGAAGTAATATGTTCAAATTTTGGGACAAGCCAAAATGATGAGATATAATGTCGAAATTTTGACCAAAAAAAAACAAAAAACAAAATTTGGGATAAAAAAAACAGAGAGGTAAGATTTTGGGTCAATAAACATTGAGATAAACGGGCAGCATTTGAGATAAAAAAAAGGTGAAATTGTTAGATTAACATCGAAATTTTGAGAAAAAAACATCGAAATTCTGAGTTTAAAGTAGAATTTTAAAGATAAAAAGTCAATACTGAGAGACAAAAAGTCAACATTTTGAGATATAAAGTTCAAATTTTAGAGCAAGCCAAATTGATGTGATATTATGTCGAAGTTATGACATAAAAAGACAAAAATTGGGATTAAAAAAATAGAGTGGTAAAATTACGGGTCAAATAGTGAGATAAAAAGTCGAAATTTGAGATTGAAGATAAGATTCTGAACTAGATCTCAAATTTTGAAATAAAAAATGAGATAATAAGATAAAATATTGAGATAAACGGGCAGCATTTGAGATAAAAAAAGTTGAAATTGTAAGATTAGTATCGAAATTTTGAGGGGGAAAAAAAAAATCAAAATTCTGAGTTTAAAGTCGAATTTTAAGATAAAAAGTCAATACTGAGAGACAAAAAGTCAACATTTTGAGATATAAAGTTCAAATTTTAGAGCAAGCCAAAATGATGTGATATTATGTCAAAGTTATGACATAAAAAGACAAAAATTGGGATAAAAAAAAAAAATAGAGTGGTAAAATCTCGGGTCAAAATAGTGAGATAAAAAGTCAAAATTTGAGATTGAAGATATAGATTCTGAACTAGATCTCAAATTTTGAGATAAAAAAATGAGATAAAAAGATAAAATATTGAGATAAACGGGCAAAATTTGAGATAAAAAGGTGAAATTTTAAGATTAATATCGAAATTTTGAGGGAAAAAAAAAATCAAAATTCTGAGTTTAAAGTCGAATTTTAAGATAAAAAGTCAGCACTGAGACAAAAAAATCAAAATTTTCAGGTGAAAATTCAATGTTATGGAAAAAAATGTTGAAATATTAGATTAATAGTTAAAATTTCGACTTCATATGGGCAAAAACACGAGTGTTTTAATAAATGCGTTTGTTATGCAGCTTCTTTGCTGTCTTTTAATATCTTTGGGTATTTTAGTAAAACCTTCAAGAGTCCAGGTGGGTTGAGCTCTTTTGGGTTTTATGGTAAAGATGCAGTTATTGTGAAGTTCGGAATTCTAAAACGGTTTTCCAGACGGAACAATATTTTTTCTCTAATTTTATTTGGTTTTCGTTAAATTTGAGCAGTAAACATCGAGACACCTTGAGCTTGTGTTGAACGTAAACTCGATGGTTGAGCTCAGGGTCTTGTTTCGAGCTCAGAGCCGCGTGCGTTCACGGTTTAAGCCTTTGCCTGCTCGTGCGCCGGTGTCATGGCAACAGAAAGCCTTCAGACGACAGGACACCTGGAGGAGGCCTCTCCTTCCTCTCCCTCCTCTCTCCGTGCCTCTGTTGACAGCTGAGGCTGAGTGTAGGTGCAGCTCTAGAGCTGGGTGAGCTGCACACGTTTGTTTCTTCTTAACACCAAACGAAAACGTGAGATTTGGGGATTTTTCTGCCTGAATGAACCGTTAACTTCTGACCCAAACCTCATGAAAACAAAGGTAAGAATCTAAAAAACTGGTAACATGCTGTACCTTCAACTGTAAAACTCTGAAATACTTTTAAGATTTAATTTTGCTAGAAACTGTACTCGTTTGAGGTTCACGTTTGATGAGTTGATTTGCAGATTAGTAACCTCTGTGCAATTTAACTTTCATCATGAATTCACACTATTTTTCTGACTTAGGTGATGAGATCCAAGATGAAAAGCACACCCAGAGGTGTTATCACCTTTCATACACCCTTTCCTGTCAACCTGCTGAAATCTGAGGTAAAACAAAAAAATAGTGTGATTTTGCACATTTATTATTCTACCATATTATTTCATATCAAATGCTAAAGTTTACTTAAGCTGTTGTGATAACAGTTATTCATAAGTTGACATCCTATCAACTACAAAATATATTTCATCTTGAATTTTTGTCTAAATAAATCAGTATTGTATATCGAATCACCTTAGCCCCTCCCAACTGTTTAGTAAAGCTGCAGCACTTAAGTAAAAGTCTACCCAAGCTCTACAGTTTACAAAATTGTAGAGTTCATTTAAGATTAAACAGATCAGTAATTGCAAACCTCTCCCTGAAGAAGTCAAGTCAACTAAGACAAATATAAATTGAAAACAAAATTAGTGTAAATCAACCAAAACTAGGACAAGGATTGACATTAAGGAATCTTATTTAATCAAGAAAACTACTGTTGGTGTAAAAAATATAAATAAAAATAAAAAATTAACCTAACATCAATTTTTAAGACACAGTGTAGCTACTTCTGATTCAATAAGGCACACACACACCTATCAGACTATATATATATATATATATATATATATATATATATAATTTTTTTTTTGTTAGACATATGATTGGGGTAGTTTTCTCTCCCCCACACTCACTTCTCCCTTTTCCCTTCACAGTAAAAAGCTGTGCTCTTATCAGCTTATAATTTACAACCACTCTTTTAATGTGGGAAGGCTTTGTTGGCACAGTGTGTGTACCCAGGCTCGCCTAGAAACCATGTGTGGGTTTTATTTCCCTGAATGCATGGCTGCCCGTCTATTTTTCTTGTTTGAAACCTGTCACATCTGAATGTGCACAGCTGGAATCTCAGTGTCTGTTGGAAAGAGGAATGGAAAGGTTTCAGGTTATTGAAAGAGAGATACTGTAGCCACCGTAATCCCCTCTTGATTTAGGACAATAGGGGAAAAAGCCCAGGGGTTGGGGTCAAGTAACATACAGAGAGAAAAAAACACATCTCAGTGCAGAAAACTTAGACATCTCTTTTGACAAACACAACAATAACACTGCAAAGAAGGGAGCTGCCATGTTTGTTGTGCTACATTAGCAATGTACACTGACATGCCTGTTCCACCATGTGTGTTTGTGTTACAGAGTGAGACAGCTCAGGTTTCCAGGTAGTGACATGATCTGTCACTGCCTGTTGTGTTGGTCTCTGCTGCCTTCTGTTCGACTACACGGTGGTGTCTGGGCCATCTGTGAACCCGAGCTGGGATTTATGGAGTTCACAGTTCATATGCAGCCCTTTATTTCACAGCACTGATGAAAAAGTTGTAGTTAGACAAATAGGAAAGCTTTCAGAGAGCTGAGCCACATCTTATGAATAATGTTTCCAAAAGGGAGAGAGAGATTTAAAGAAGCCTTTTTGAAAATATCTACCATCCAAACATGGTATTCATGTACATTTATGACTTAAAATAACAACATAAATACATTTATTGGAAAAAAAAGTCAGTTCAAATATCTGGCTGTTCTTTTTTCTGCTTTTGTTCCCTGAAAATAATTGAGAAACCTTGTTCCATCTGCTTCTTTCTAGCACAACCAGAAAGTGATAAGCATGACCACTGGTCATGATTATCTTGTAAATATAAGATAACCTTGAACACTTTTTAATCACACAGAAAGCCATAATTTAACTAAACGTGGATAAACAAGGTTCATAATAGAGTATGATGAAAAACTAAATTTACTCAGCAGCAAGTCAAAGGATCATAAAAGTATCTGACAGGGTAGTGCTGCTAAATGCACTGTAAGTTAGACTCTCTACGTTTGCCCAGCAGAGGGCGCTTGTGCTATGTATAAAACTTAACCAGTCTCACTGTACAGCTTAACATACTTGATAAGCAATGTTCGTACAATATGCACACTAGATAGAAATATGTGTGATCCTTATGAATTTTCAGGACAGCACCACAGATCTGAAGAGCCCAACAGAGAGCAAAAGGAGCCTGTCTCAATCCAGGAGCCCCTTTGGAAGAATAAAAGAAAGGAAAAGTGATGAGACCTCTCCCTCTGAGCAACAGCTGAGCTCCAGACAGAGTTGTCGCTCTCACACCTCCCATAGACAACTGCAGGTATTACACTCTACAACCACACCTCCCTTACACAGAAGGCCAATGTTCTCACTGCATTTTTTTTTTTTTGCAATTTAGGCAAAGATAGACGCTGAAAATCAACAAGCGACAAACATCATACAGCCTCTACTGGAAACAGGAAATTACTTTGTCAAGGTGAAGTGTTGTGCCATTTCTACAAAGTTTATATTAAAGACATGATTGAGTCTGTACCTGTCTTGTTGTTTATGTCTCTGTAGGAGCTGGAGAGGTTTTTTAGCCAGCGGGATGTATCAGAGCTGAGGAGAAGGGAGCTGCTGCACAAACACTGGACTGAGCATGTGTGGTTCCCCCTCCAGAAAAAAGTGGAGGGACGGGTGTCAGAGTGCGGGTCAAAGGAGGCCAGGAGACGCCAGAGCTTGTTCAGTCACTATCTCCATCATTGCAACAATAAGGTGGCGCACACAAGTCATCATAAGATTACTTGAAAAATCGCACTAATTTACCTCTTGCACTGTTGGATCTTAAAAAGGCTCTAAACTGAGTTTCTAAATGCAAAACGTAGAAATAGGAGTGAGACGACTGAAAAATATTGCAAACAACAGTAGAAGTGAACTAGCCTGTTCATCAGCCGATCAATAGTTTAAGACCATAGGAAAAAAAAACAAAAAACTGCGGTCTGCACCAGTAACACCCTTGATTTGGGATCTGATTGGCTGCTCTGTGTCTTTATGGACAGCCAATCAGGTCCTTGGGTTCAGTGCTGGTGACTTTTTTGTGCCATAACCCTCAGGATCTTTGAAGGAACTCAAATAACTGTTTTGCCGCATCCAACCTCAGCAGCGATGACCTTGCAACAGTGCAAAACATAAATTAGTGCAGTTTTCCAACTGGTCTTAAGATTTTGATCCATTGAACTCATTAAACTGGAGAATCTTTATCTTCCCAACTTACTCATACCCCTTTAACGTCCTTCACATTCAGGGTTTTGTGTTCCTAGAAACCTACGATCTGAAGGAATACAATCCTTTTCTTCTCAACATCAAACAGCCACACAACTTCAAGGTGATACTTTCCCCGACTGAAACATTTCATCCATTGCAGCAGAGAGAAAGCCTTGTGAATTTTAATACAGTTCTAAATGTATCTGTGAGAAACAGTGCACTCTCTGTTTCATCCTTAGCTCGGTTCAGCTGACTTCAAGGATCCGTTCTACCTCCAGATACATGAAAGACTGAAGGATCAGAGAACAGCCCGTTGTGAAGCAGGTACCTGGGTGTTTCCTCCTTTTTTGACCCGACAGGAAATGTAAAACTGTTGTGAATGCTTTTCTTTGAGCTGAGAGTTTGACAGTGGCAGACTGTGGCACTTATGAAAGAAATAAACCTTCTTTCTGTCAGCAATGAAAAAGAAAAACCGCATTCACAGGCTAATGACACATTAAACTCAGATTAGTCTTGATTCTTGTACGATGTTGAATTTAAAGTGACTGTGGGGAGAATTGGGATGCAGCAACTCTTCGGCTAGTCATCATGCATTGAAAGTGAAAGTGAAAGTAGATTGCGTCTTCTTTTTAACACAAATTTTCTTTGTTCAAGACAACTTTTTGGTGGATACAACACGAGGTTAAGTATTCATCAACAGTTGTGTAGCACTGAAGTTTACAACGTAACAAGTAAACTTTCTAAATTTGTAGCATATTTTAGTACCCAGCTACATTTAGTACCCAGCGCAGCGTAACTTTAGTGAATCCTCATTATGTCCTGCCAGCGCTCATCTACCAAGCAGAGCTCTTCATTTTGTTAAAAGACTCATGTGCATGTGGGTTGGAAAGAAAATTTTCACAAACAGATTAAACTTTGATTTAGCCTTTAGCTTGTGTCTTAGCCTTGATTTAGGAACCTTGATTTAGCCTGTCGTAGGGAAATTTCAGTATTGCAGTAGTATTTTTTTTCAATAAAACAACAATAATAACAATATTTTTGAGCTTTAGCCTTTAGCTTGTGTTTTAGCCTGTAGCCCGTGTTCTATCACTCTCCCATTTGGCTTTCTTTGGCTTTTCTGTCCCTTCTCTGTCAGACAGTCCAGCTCCAGTGTCCACTCCTACCACTAAATAAATTCTCTTCAGCAGAGAAAAACATAGATCACTCTTCTCACAGCAAAACTTTGTCAGCTGGCGTGGCGTTGCCATAGAGACTTAAGCCGTAAATCAACACAGTCCAGTCCCATTAGATCTGGAAGCTGGGAATCAGCATTGAGAAAAACCTATTTTAGTGCTATTTATCTCATTTTAAATTGGGGATTGTGATCAGGCTTATATAAAGATCACTTAAAAGTCCTCACAGTCCCTTTAAAAGATTTATGATCTGCTATCAATCACTCTCAAGATTATGATCTGATCCCCCTCCTTCTTCAGGATGTAAACACAAACTACCTCAGAGTGATCGTCCATGTGGTCGGTCTGGAGCATCACAAGCGTCACCTTATCATCAATCATCTGAGTCGGAAAAAAACAGAGCAAAGAGTGTGAGCCCAGGAAGAAAGTCCAGCAAGTGAGAATTACACACAACTTTTAATGAACCAATTTTTTCATAACACTAACCTCATGGCATTGACACAGGATGAGTGATTATTCCTAGTTTAATGAAGATGAATGTGTCTTTTCCAGGCTGGAAACAGTTCCCTGGCACATCAGTGCATCCTCAACACCTGATGGACGGTGCAACCGTCCTAACTGCTGGTTCTCCAGATGTCGTCAACAACCACCAAGTTTACACCAACCTTTGTCTGCCTTTGAATAAAATCCCATTAACACTTCCTTCTTACTACTTCTAAAATTCTCAAAGTACTGCACGGAGAGAAGCAGGTGTTCATTCAGCCACGACAAAGACAGAACATAATGTACATACATTTTATTGAAGCCTCAATCAGGATTTATTTGCCTTCATTAACACCAAACCCCATAGTTAAACCATAAGGCTGAAATATTATCATACAGTAGTGTGAAGCATGAGTGCGGCAGTATTCAGCTGTCCATGTGACAGTAAAACGTTAGAGGAGCAGTCACATGTTTCTCTATAACACAAAAATCAAAGTGTGTTTTCTTCTTAACAGTTGAAGAGTGTTGTATAAAAGATTGTGTAAGTATCACAAAATTGTACCATTTGGTAAATTGGAATTTGGGAGTTTTAAGGCTGCTTTTGTGAAAAAAATGCACTTCTGTGTGTTTAACATGAAAATATTCACACATGATCACGTGATCACATTGCATCAGCTGATTTCACAAGGATGTGATTCTGCATTTTTGTTGAGGTGTTCTCTTTTCTATAACATGAATCCGGCTCAATAGGCACTTTGAGTTTGCATGTGATTGTTCCAGCGTTGTGTTTTCTCTTCGTTACCGTAGAATTAAGTAGTGCGTGAGCTGAGCCTGTGTTTTCATCATTTGGTCGGCTCATAAAGCTGTAGGTCCAGTTTGACTGAAACCTCTCCAGTGGGGACCTCGTGCAGCAACAGGCGGCGATTTGCAGCACCTTTGCTCTCCATCTCTTTCTTTATCGTTGCCACGGGGACTTCAGTGCGACCTAGGAAATCTAAAGAGGCAGAAAACACAAAATTTCTTTTACTGAGACAAAGAGACAGGCTTTAAAGCAAGTATTTAAAGAGGGGGTATGGTGTTTTTTTAAGGCTGTATGCTATCCCTCTGGTACTCC
Source organism: Thalassoma bifasciatum (assembly GCA_008086565.1). Classification (NCBI taxonomy): domain Eukaryota; kingdom Metazoa; phylum Chordata; class Actinopteri; order Labriformes; family Labridae; genus Thalassoma; species Thalassoma bifasciatum. The sequence continues at coordinate 60,791 of RPOG01001937.1, forward strand.
TATAGTAGTTCACATGATTTGGAGCTCAAAGAAAAACTCATTTTCCTCACTTTGCCATTATAGAAAACTTATTTCCGTGTCTGTCTGAAATGCTTCATGTAGCTGCTGTCACTTTAATGCTCAATGCTCCACTAACCCCCTCACTCTGATTGGTCAGCCCTCTGGGGGCCTGAGTCAGAGCTAAAGTAGTTAGAAGATCCTCAAAGCATGACTTCATAATTTTGAAGACCATGTGCTTTTTTTTTAAATGGAGCATTTTTCAAAGTTTACAGACTTTGGGGGTTTTACAACTTATGAATATGTAGAGGTTTGAAAATCTGCTCTAATTTAGTGTGAACATCCAGCATTGTTACTTTACATCCATGTTTGAATTATGGCAAAGCAGAATACACCCTCTTTAAAGCCAAAGTAATGCCCTATTGATACTAAACAACCACCCAAACATTCACATACAGAACAAGAATATTAGAGTTTAGGTGAGAAAAATCTGGAATTTTTCTTTTTTTTGTGTCCCTCATCATCAGTATCCTCAAAAAGACAACAGAATCACAGAATTTCTAGATCCTTTTAAGAATTTAAACTAATAATTTAGGTATGACAAAAGCTGGGAATAACTTTTTAAGCCTGACAGCTTTTTCATTAGCGGTTGCAACTCAAAGTTACTCAAGTGGCACATAAAAAGGGAATGGCAGGTTAATATGCCAATAAACTTGCACAGTGACAGGTAATGGAATTAGGATTTCAGCAGCAGATAAAAACTTTACACACAAAGCAGCAGAGCAGAAAAAGGAAACAGAGGCTGAAAGAAGTCAAGAGCAGACATGAGAGCCTGGCGTGTGGTTTTTAATAGTTTCAGTGTCAGGTGTATCCACTGACCGTCTGGTGAGAACTGGTCCTTCTCGAACACGGTGATGCACAGCACGTCCTGGTACAGGTCTTTGATGAAGAACTGACAGTGGAAGTTCCACTTTGGGTTCAAAGTGTCGCTGATCGACCTCGAGGTGTAACACTGAGCCCCCATAGTCAGCTCACAGTACGGATTACTCTTACCTGGACAGAAAATACCATTCATTCAGTGTTTATTTATGAAGTAATCAACAATACGACACTCAGCGAGGGTCTTACCATTAGGTTTACAGGCTTTGAGTTCCTGAGCTTCAGTCACGGTCACCAGCAGTCTGCCGATGCCGCTGGTCTTCAAAGAACGGGCTGAAACACAAGCACAGCTGTTACATACAGGCATAAAAAAAACCCAAAATACTTTGAGACATCAAGGGTTAAGTGCAAAGACAATATCAACAAAAAAGAGTCTGTGTTTACCTTGGTAAGCCTTCTCTCTTTTCTTCTTCTCTGTCTCTATGAAATGTTCAGAGGCTGCTTTGATTTTCTGAACCCACACAGTCCTGCAAACACAATAAATACAGAACATGATTTAGCATGTTGATAACTTGCATGATTAAGTTGTTATTAAAGTATTATTATTAGTTGTTAATACAGTGTGTTGATATGTTTGTTTGCAGCTCACCTCTCATTCAAAGTCTCAGTTTTGAGAGTGTAAACACGATCTATGTGTGAGACGTGGAAAAGCGGCTCATCGCTGGAAGGGTCCGGAGGCATTTTCACCAAAACCTCGTTCAGGAACAACGGCTAGACGAGACCAGGAAGTGATGGGTTACATACTGTTTTAGATCTTCACTTTCGTCATAAATAATTAAAGTGACTTAAGAAGTATTCATATTTCTGTCAGTGGGAAGTGCTCACTGTTTTGTACATCTTCAGCTGGATGCTGGTCTTGAGGCTGAAAAGCTTGTCGGCTCCTGAGGAGGAGAAGGGTTTGGCGCTGTGTGTGAGGAGGAGGAAATCATTAAAGAGGAAAACCCACAGCTCCCTGCTGCTTTTGGTTTTGTGAAGACGTCCGCTGTGGAGCAGCTTGCGAGGCCCCAGGCAATTAGTGAGCGAGTTGAAGACCAAATACTGAAGGAGAAGTGAGAAGGAAACACAGCACGGTTCAGGGGAAACGGTGCCAAATATAGTATTTGAGTGAGAGACGTGAGTCATGTCTGGTTGTGTTCACCTCGATGGCTCCTTCACACTGGACGTGGCTCTGAATCCACTCAAGTCTGTCTGAGTTTTCCTTCTCTCTGACTCCTTCGTTGACCTGTGAGCACAGCTCCTCAGCTTGCTCCAAAGCTTCTCTCAACGGGCCTCGGTCTGCGTGAACGTCTGGGGTGTACTCCAGGATCTGACGAACAGGTAGGAAAGCGATAAGAGAAAGACATAAAAACAGAATCACGACATAAATAGCAGACAAAACTTTACCCTTACATTTTTTATGAGCAAAGGGTAGCGTGTGATCCTCTGCATGGGCTTGAGAAGGAAGCTGGACAGCGGCATCCCTTTGCAGCGGTAATTGGTGGCTATTTTCTGCTCAAGAAGAGAAAAACATGAGAAAAGGAAGAGTTAGATTTCCTCACACCTGACGAAACCTCTGTGTTATCGATTTGCAGCCTCTAACCTTGAGAAAGTCTTTGAAGTCGGGCTGGTTGTAGGTTTTGTTTTGCAGCAGGGCAGCAGCGTTGAGCTGGCAGGAGCAGAAGCGGATGTACGGCTGCATGTGAGGGAGCTCAGAGGCCAGGAGGTCTCCGATGAGCTGGACCGGCATGTTCTCTCCTCCTGTCTTTTTACGGACTCGCAGGGCTCTGATGAGGAGAACGCGGGGAGAAGCTTAAGTCTTAACTTTTTATTGCAATCTTTTAGTCACTACATATGGCATATTATCTTTACAAATGGTTTATATCATTATTTTATGGGTTTGCATGCATTATATCTTGTTTAAATAAATCCCACAAGTTTTGCTGAGAATCTGACCAGAAACATCCCCCCCCCCACCTGGTTCACTCTGTGTACCTGTTTTTTCCTTTGTCAAATTAATTGTGCTTCATTTGGACAGTTTTTACACTACAAAACAGAAATCTATGCAAGTGTTTACATCTTATTTGTAGCTAAAATGATCCAACAAGATTTAATAATAAGCTTTGTTTACTGTCAAAATAGAGGAATGTCTTTTGTCAGATGTTAAAAGACAAAAATGATGCTTGAGTTGCCTGAGGGGTAAAATAAATAATTAGCAAATGGGTGAGGAAAGATTTGCTTGGTCAAGTTCATTGAAATAAAAATGATGTCTCAGTTACAGAAACCAAACCCTCTTGTACTGAATCATAAGTCAGTGTGTGGAGTACCCACTTGAGTAGTTTGGTGTTACACATAATCAGCTCCCTCCAGTTGACAAAGATCACTCCCATCTCATCCTCTGTGAGACGGCCTGATTCGGACATGGGCTTGTAGAAAACCTGAGTGACAAATGCAAATGAAAAAGTAAAGAAAATGATGACAGATCCTGCTTTCTGTGTGTTCGTTTCTCCCTGTTTACCTCCAGAACTAGCTCCAAGTCCTCCACGTAGGTCTCCTCAGTCTGGATGAGCTCATGGATGTACCCCTGTCTCTTCCTCTCCTGTGGGCTCATGGAGTCCAGTGTCATCAGGTCAGCACACCCTGCAGGCGCACGCACACACACACGTGCAAACATGCAAGCATGCAGGGATGCCAGCACAAACACAAAAGCTTGACTTTTCTGCCAATCACTTACAAGAAATGTATAGAAAAGAAACTGCACACATTAGCATGTTAAAATCTCCCTTTATTATAATTTCTATTATAGTTTATTCATATGCACAGACAAGAGTGAGGCACGTTGTAGTCGCAGTACGAGAACTTATGGGACATACCAAGCAATGCAAACGCTAAGAACACTGCTACCAAGGACACTGAAGAACGGAAAACAAAGCACCTCTCATGGTGAAGCGCTCGCTCCAGATGATTGCATAGGTGTGGATGAGGAAAATGCTTTTGTGTAAGAGCAGTGGAAGACTCAGCTGGTAGTTCAAGTCTTTGAGGTAAAAACTTGGCAAAGGTTAGAGGGAAATGTCAGCAGTCTGACTACGCTAATCTCTGCTTGTGTTTCTTTTTTGTGCTGGTGATATCACAGTTCAGAACAGGATGGGACTCGGTTTTTAGTCAGTTGGAAGCATTGCTAAATGGAAGAGTGCATCAGAGTTGAATAATTAAATCACAACAATTTAGTAGTAGCACAAGCGATGCATCGGCAAGCAGCAATCAAAGTTTTAGGGGATTAAAGGAAAAGTGAGTGTTCAAATTGGTCCGTTTTAACAAGGTTTACCTTCGTTAGTGCAAGAATGCGTGACCCTGTTATGAATATTCATTTTCAAAGCCTTCATTTAGAAAATTAAATCACATCAGTCAGACTTTTTTTCACATCTGTGGATTCGTATGATCCATCATGACTCCATATCAGAGGGACGAAAGCCTCTGACACACATCTAGCTGCCTCTGCCTCGCTCCCTTTGTTAATTAGTTAGTCAAAGAAACACCAAGGGAAACAGAGGAGGAGAGCGAGAGGGGGTTAGGATGAGAAACAGAAGCCCTACAGAGGGAGACGGGGGGATAAAAAATTAAAGAAGAGGAGGATAAATAAATACAAAGAGACAAGAGAACGCAAAGAACACCACAGTCCTTATTGAGTGAGTCCCAAAATGCAGGGCTGGGCTGTTTTTGCCGGCGGCTGGGGCTTCCTGTTGCAACAGGGCACAATTGGGATTGACTCATACAGAAGGGGTGAGGAAAAGAAGGAAGAGAAGGAGGAAGAAGCATGAGGAAAGCCAGCGTTACTGTCCTACAGAGGAGAGAGAAAAGAGAGATGAAGCGGGGGAGCGGGAGGGGGAGGTGAGTGGGATGAAAGAGAGGCGGAGAGACAGCAGACATTAATAAAGTTTTAATATTAATGCTAGACTCACACATGAAAGTGCATTAATAATGTATTTCAGGAAATGTAAATGTTGTTACTAATCAGATTAGCTGGAGCGTGAGGCTAATTTCTAATGTTTTATCTCAGTGATGAAGCACAGACCGAGGTGTGAAGCTGGGTGTGTATGCGTTGGGGTACGTTCATCAGGATGAAAATGTAATCGTGCTTTGTGTCTTCAGCTCGAACAAGTTCATCCTAATTAAACGTCCAGTGTGTTCGCTCTTGTTAACAGAGATCCACTGCTGCGAGGACAGCGCGGCAGCTATGAATACTAATTCAAACAACGCACCTCCTGCTTCAAAAATGAACCCCCAGTCTTATCATCAGAGCAGCTACAATACACATGGATGAGCAGAAAACAAACATGAGTGAATCTCATCCTACCCAACAGAAAAGTGCTCACACAGTGGTTTGCATGGTACTTTATCTGTGAACCACCCAGAACAAATGCAGAGGGAACTTTTTAAGATGTGATTTAAAGAATGTGGCAGTTTAATTAGAGAGGAAATCACTTATCTCTTTGTTGGTGAGAGTTACAGCTTCACTTAGCACAGAGACTGGAAACAGGAGCTGGCCAACTTTTTAACTTCTTTTTACAATAAGATTCTTCAGTGATCTATCGATATCATAACCTGATATAACTTCTGCAACTGAAGAATGGGCAAGCAGAGGTTTATCATATTTCTGTTGATTCAGAAAATGATGTTCAAGCTGTGTCCAAATCCAGGGTGTCGATCCAAATGTATATACAAAAGACTTATCGTCCCCTTAGTGTCATGACTGGACGTGCGTATGGACCCAGATCATCTCAGTTCATTTCAGCCTGAGTGACAAAGGCAGAGTCTCTGTGAGGATGTTAACCCTGGCTTGGGACGCAGCTGTGATGTGTAATTTAGTGTGCTTTACGAGTCCCTGTAGGTAAGTCTTATGTCGGCTTTAAAATTGGAGGGAAAGCAGCCAACACATCTCTCCTGCTTCCAGGTTTTATGCTAAGCTAACCACCTGCTTAGCTACCTGTATAAAAAAATCATGTCAGAGCCTTTATAGCATTTTGATGTAATTCTCAACAAGAATTGAATTGAATTTAGATTTCTGGTGTAAAGATGCTTTAAAGATCCAGTCCTCTGTACTGATTCAGACTCAAGGGAATGTAACAGGCTGTCAGATTCAAATTCTTCTCACTAGTTTTTTTTCACAAATACAAATACAGGAGGACTGAGCTTTGAAAGTGCAGTGAGCTTTTTTTCACCAATAGTCCCTCAGTGATTGACAGAAACAAACTCTCTTAGGCTTACCCTCAGTTTCTCCACGTTTTATCATGGATAAGGAATCTACTGTACCTGCAGTGAGCCATGTCAACCAATCAGACTTTGGTAGAAACAGTGAGATGAGTGTGATGGATTTTTATTTTTTACGGAAGAAGTTTGTAGTTTACTCACATTGTTGGCTGGGGTCAGATTCTGTTGTCATCTTGACGTAATTGGTGGGCAGCAGGCCTGTGACCCCGTTGGTTTCTCCTTTCCACCAGTCAGGGTTGGTTTTGTCTAAAATGTTGATCAGCTGGCCTTTGGAAAAGCTCAGCTCGTCCACGTTGGCAGCAGAGTAGTCGTACATTGCTATAACTTGGCACACTGAGGGATCAAACGCATAAAGTGGATTGGATTTAGATATGAGTCTGAGAAGCTGAACAAACTGTTGACAAAGTTTGAATAGATTTCAAAGGCCTTTAGTTTGAGACATTTATGGTCCTGACAGGATTAGCTTCAATAACTTTCATCTGCTGCCAATGGTCAGACCCACTCACAAACAGTCAACGACACAGAGCCAATGATCAAAACTTCATAGCTTCATACTTTATGACTGAAAAGTATATCTACATCAAAAGTTTTAATAGAAATGAATAGCGATAAATAGGAACAAACATAGCCTATACTGTTAGTTAGAACATTTTATCCTTAATTAGGATAGCCACTTATAAGGCTCTTGGGGTGGCCACCAATTGATAATTTCCCTAAATCTGCCCCTGAGGGTTAATTTTCATGATAGATAGTTCTAAGAATTGGGGTTATGAAGTCATGTATTCAATTTGTTCAACCAAATCAAGGTGTGACGCGTTTTGTCTTTTACACACTTTTGACGTCTTATCTTATTTTTGTCTAACTGCCTTTGCCTGTTACCCCATTTCTACTTGTTTTATGTCATTTATCTATTTTTAACTTTCATCATTTACATCAAATTTTGTTCTCTTATAATGATCAGACCCAAAGAAATATCAATATATTTGCATGAAGTGCGTCTGAATCTCCCTTTGAAGTTTCTCTACAGCAGCACCTCACTCCAAATAAGAAAATGCGTAAACAAACCAAACCTCTACCATGTAAGAAAAGAGCTACTCCTGCACCCCGATCACACACAGGATGTCTTGCAGCCTCACCTGGCAGAGGGGAGGGGGAGGTTTTGCTGCTGGAGGGACCGAGCAGTTTGACGTGAGAGGAATGAAACCAGCCTCTCTGCCGCTTCTTGCCTCGAGCCTGGAGGGAGAAGAGCCAGCGAGAGTAAATCAATCTGCTGCTGGTTCACTTTCTGAATTCTTAATCCAGAGATGAATTGATGGATTGATTTCGCCGGGCGGGAAGCTGAACCTGAAGAATCTCAGCGGTGCCAAAACCATTCGTATTAAACCTGATGGGTCTTTACTTGGCGTTTGTTTTCACTGTCTTTATAAATCAGACACAGTCTCAACCTCAAGTCCTTTGGAAACAGAAAGCTGCTCTATTAATGCAAACTTAACATAATGAATTGTTCACAGGCACAGTTCAGGCAAAATTCTTTTAATATTATATTCTCCAATGATGCAAACTGAAACTGTCACTGTCTTGTCTGAACTGTCCGGCTCTTCACTGCTAACTTGACTCAGCTGTCTCATTACCGTGTCAGGCCTGAGCTTAACCAGAGCTGGAGCTGCAGCCTCAGCACAAAGTAAGCAGAGAGGATTGACTTCTCACTGCTGTGGATGTGTGACCTATGGACAACCCTGTTATTACTCCTCTAACCTCCTGTCAGCCTTTCACAAGCTCTTCACTGATCTGGAAATTCAGCAGATACAAAAAAAAAAAAACCTCAGAAGAGGCCAAATTTGAGAGGTGAAGAAACTTTCACTGCATTGATATTAATTTATTTGTTGTCACTGTTTTATTCACCTTGAGGCAGGTAGAATATTTTACACAGAGAATGTTCAATTGCTTCTGGCAAAGTGATTCAACAATCCTACTGATGTGATCGAAGCCACTATGTATCTTTTTACATAAATGCTGGAGCTAAATATTTGTCCTTTTTCATATTATGCAGACTAATTAATCTTCACAGCGCTCTATTCTTCTCCCTTTTAAATCCTCTCATATTTGCTTTTTCCTTTGTTTACCCAGCAACGCCCTATGTCATAATGAAAAAAGTGTTTGTATTCAACCCCTCCCTGTGTATGGAGACTAAAGACGGGCACTACACTGCAAACAATAACCTCCAAACAAGTGTTCATGTCTTATTTTTGGATTATTAGCTGTAATGTGAGTGACATTCATCTGAAAAATGTCGGAAAAAGTCGCATTTCAAGATACTTCAAGGCAAAAATGATGCCTAAACTGCTTGAAGGGTGAAAATAATCTGCCTAGAGGGTAAGAAAACTTGTCAAGTACAAGAACATTGGTTCCCAACCTTTTCAACCTCAGGGCCAACTTTTAAGTCTCAAAAAAATTTTTTTGACTTGTTACAAGCAAGTCAGACATCATTTTTTGTCTTTTAATATCTTGTAATAAGACACATTTTGGACTTATCAGTTGAATGTGGATCATATCAAGCGTGATAAGGCAATTTCTACAAAAGTAAGGCACTAACACTTTCTTAGATTTTGAAGTATAAAAAAACAACTTTTCAAACTCAAGTTTCAATTTGTGGAGAATATTTGAGATAGCACCAATAATTTGCCTGTGCTATTTGACAGATCAGGTGTATGTACTGCTCAATCAAACCCGTCAAAATATAAAAAAAAAAAAGGTAAGAAAAGAAAAACAGAGGAAAAGAAAAAAAAAAGCTAAAGATGGATTTGTACTCTGCTTTGTAAACCCAAATGCACCTCTGGAGTAAAATCCCACACGTGTTAAAAACCACATCCTCAACTCTCACAGGACACCTGAAACTCCCCTCTCTGACCTGCAATTCCCCGAGCCACCAACCGGTGGAGTTCTTGGCCAGGACCACGATCAGTTGCCCTGGAGACAGATGCAGCTGATGCATCGTTGGAGTAGCAGAGGTGCTGACTGCCTGGGCGATCTCTGTTGACCAAACAGAAGAAGAAGAGGATCAATTTCTATTGAGTCACTTCAAGAGTACAACGGAGTTAATCAACAGACGATGACTCTTTGGATAATTGTTTGTGTGGCTGTGGGTGTATTTACTGCACACGTACTCACCAGGCTTTTTGACTGGGGCTCCAGGTCTTGTCCCCTAAAGAAATCAAAATTCAAATCATCAAGTCGTGTAGCGAACCCACAAAATCAACTATTCTCTTTTAAAAACAACGTTCTTCACCTCTGGTTCAACAGGTCGCACATAGTTTGAAGGGAAAACCCCTGTCTGGTCCCCGATGCATCCTCGCCACCACTCTCCTTCTCTCTCTGTCACCATGACGACATCTCCCTCAACAAACGTCAGGTCTCCTGCCTCTGGGCTCTCGTACGTGTACAAGGCCACATACTCTGGTTCAGACGAAGACGTGCACAGACTGAGTCAGATGAAGTTATTCTCTTGTGGATTTTGTGATGACGAATTTTGCTCTGCTGATGAATTAAACTCACCCTCTAGCTGAGGAGAGTCAGCTGTGTCAAAAGCATCAGCACTAAAAAGGAAAAAAGACAGTTAAGACTCAGATTACACTAAGATGAAGAGATGTACGTGTGTGTATGTGTGTCTTTACTCTGAAATGTCACCCGTCTCCAGGGTGACGTAGCTTTTGGGGAACCACCCCTGTGTCCCATTAAGCTGCCCCAGCCACCAGTCCTCCCTCTGCTGTGACACAGTGATGACGTCACCCTGTGAGAAGCTCAGCAGCGCAGTAACCGTGTCACCTGAGTCTGAAGAGAAGCTAAGGTGAGGTTCTGATGTGGCTGACCACGAAGAGGCGGCTCGAGCCAGCAGAGGGACTGAGAACTGTGGAGTGGAGAGACACAAGCAGTGACTCTCAAATCTGCCTCTTTGCCTTCCATCTCAATACAAGCTGGAACAGCATCTTTTTTTTTTTTTTTTTGAGCATATGGCCTGGTCTACAAATACCAGACCCACTAACACTGATCCCATCTACAGGGAGATGGTAATCTGTGAATGTCTGCGTGACCCACAGAGAGACAGAAAGAAGTTAGTCCCAACAGACTGCTGTCAAAAAAACCTGCATACTGATGTTAGCCTACAGCCCTACTTCCTAAAACCTTGGTGGATTTTTCAATTTTTAACTGATGTTTTTAATGACACAGTGCCTGAATGTAAAAAGACTCAGGTCTGTTTACCTTCTATCAGTCTAATCAGTCTATTTCTAATTCTGCAATGCAAAAAGGAAAACAAAAACATAGGCATTTTGCTTTTTTTAAACTGGATTCAGTGTTGCTTTCCGATTATGGATCTTTATGTTCTCAGACAAACACAATTTATGTTAATAAAAAATGCTAAAACGCAGGGATATCTGTATTATTGCGGCTGAAATATACCAGATTCATCTGCGGTTCAAGTCTGCTGTGGCCTGGCTCTCCTCATTATGCCAATTCGCTGTTGTTGTCCATCTAAATACCAACTGATTTTGACACAGTTTGTTTTATTTTGAAAGTCAGGGGCCTTGTATTTTAAGTCAGAAAATGCAATAAATTTTTTTTTTGAAACAGTCATCAAAGTTGGCTGTTTTTTTGTTTCATTTCATGGAAAATGGAAGAAATGGCCCTATACTTGTTGTTTTTTGCACTTTTCACATCTTACACAAGAAGAAATATTAGCTGTCATTTGAATACTGTTTTAGACAATCCAAGCAAATACAAGTCAGATATTTATGCTTCTGTTAGCTCAGTCTGAGGAAATAATCTGGCCTTTATGCTGCTTGATTCTTCACTTTGTTCCACCGTTAGTTGCAAAATTAAGTCTTTTATGGCTGTTAAGTGCTGCTTAAGTAGGAGGCAGATTTTAACTTCTTATGATTATTATTATTTTTCAACGAAAAAAGGGGCTCCCTGCTTTGAATGGCTTTTAATCTTAGAAAAGATATGAAGATAAATGCTTTATTTGTTCTCTCTTAACAAACTAGTCATCACAAATGGCTACTATTGTATTACAAATTGCTTTTGATCCATTGTTTGTGTCAACAAATGATCCATAGCTGCTTTAATTAGCAAACAGGCAGGGAAAAAAGGCTCTAAATAGTCTAAAACTCATGAAATTTTTATGTAATTTCGACCCAGTAGATCTGTGATTACTGCATAGCCGTGCTTACATTCACTCATTTCAAAGAGAAGCAAAACTGAATGAATTCAGACAGCATACAGCAGATAACTCCCATGTTGCTCATGAATAAAACATTGTCCCTCTATTGAGAAAATACATGCATATTGAAAAACTGACACAGCAGCAAAACAGAGTTTCGATCTGGAGTCTATCTCTCGATGTGAAGTGATTTTTCTTTTTGGAAAACAGAGTCAGAACCAATTAACTCCATGCCCCAAGAGAGATGTCAACAAGAGTGAGGCTCTCCTTTTTTTTTTACCTGTAAAGCATCTGAATGAGAGGGAGCAGTGCTGCTGCTTGCTTCCTTTTCATCTGGGACTCTGCGTCAAACAAGAGGAACAAAGCTTCAGGTTAGAAAACCACCCTTTGGCATACATCATAACGCTCAAGGTGACTGTTAAAGACTCTGAAGGAGCAAAAAGAACCAAACTGTTCTAGCTTTAGAAGTGAAACATGACAGAAAAAAAGAAACACTCCGTTCTGTTTTTCACAGTGTTACCTTATGTCAAGCAGTGGTGGAGAAAAGGATGAATCCACAGCTGATGAAGGAACAGACTCAGTAGCAGGAGATGCAGGACATTTCTTTGCGTAACTCTGGGGGAACCAGCCCCTGCTTCCACGGTAACTCCCACACAACCAGCCAGGCTCACCCACAGTTTTCTCATCCACCTGCATCATGAAAACAGAGTTTCAGCCTCAATCAGACTTAATGGAGTAATGATGGGGATAAACGAGGATAAACGATGAGGATAGAGGCCAAGGTTGCATCCAGATTGCTGAGCTCTGATATATTGCACTTTTAACACTGATTTAATTTCTATCATTTCTAAACAGCCTATTTCTAAAAATCTCTAGAGATCCTCACGAAAGCTAATGAAATGATGAGGTCATCACATAAGGATCATTGAAGTGGTTCAGCACACCATTGGGGGGGCCTCAAACACCAAGGTCTATCTCTGAAAGGCTAATTGTTTTATTATACTTGATATGAGCCACATTCAACCGACATGTCCAGAGCCATAACTGATTTCAAGATATTAACAGACAAAAACAAGTCAAAAAAAATCTGCTAATGGGGTGATACAAATTTGCCTGACATGTTTCTTGAATTGGAGTAATGTCTTCTGATGCAATTTTTTTTCTTACCTCAGTGGCAGATTTTTTTTTTTTACTTATTACAAGCAATTTAGATATTTTTGTCTTTATATAATTCGAATTGAGACATTTTTTGGACTGGTCTGGGGAATGGGGCTTGTATCAAGTCAAAAAAGATATTTCAGTATTTGCGGTGTGGACGTCCTGGTGTTTTTGTAACAAACAAACAAAAAAAAGTATAAGAATTTGGCTGAATAATCCACATCTTCCTCTTTGCTTAGGTGCAGTTTTGTATGTTTCTACTGCCATGCTCATTCGAGTTAAGCTTTACAACTCAGTAGATGACACATATCAGCCTGGTTAACAGGCTACGACATGGCCAGAAGGAGTAAAATACTCATGTTAATGTCACACTGTTGAGGATTAAGACACATGAAAGGTCTCATACTCATCTAACCTGTGTGGGAACATGTTTTGATCAGAGGATGTGTGTGTTGAAACTGTAAATTACATGTACCTCTATAAGACAGTCTGCATCAATACTCAGTTCATCTTTATTTCGGGCGACAAACGAGTACAGAGCTTTATACGGCGTCAGCTTCGGTGATTGCTCGTCCAACAGCACCAGCTGCTGGGCTCCTCTCTCCTGTTCTTCCTTCCTCTTCCTCTCCTCCTCCTCCACCTCTTTCTGCTTCCTTTCCTCCTCCTCTCTCCTCCTCTTCTCTTCCTCTTCTTCCCTCCGTCTCCTCTCTTCTTCTTGTGCTTTCTCCTGAGCTGCCCAGAGGCGAGCGTTTGCCTCTCTCTCCTCCTCCTCCCTCTGCCTCGCTCTCTGCTCCTCCAGAAGCCTCCTTTGTCTCGCTTCCTCTTCCTCCTTCTCCCTCTTTTCCTGCTCTCTTCTCGCTTGCTCCAGCTTGGCCAGTCTGTGGTAGGTAAATGCAATTTTCAAGAGTCACTTTAAGCGTGAAATGCGGCTCAGGGAACACGTGTTTCAGTCAACGCTCACCTGGCTGCCTCCTCTTCCTCTCTTCTTTTCCTTTCCATCTCCTCCTCCCTGCGTCGCTGCAGCTCCCTAAGTTTCTCCTCTTTGACTCTGTACAGGTCATCCAGGACAGCCTGCTGCCGCACCTGCTTCTCCCTCAGCTCCTGATGCAGTCACATTAAATGCAATGTGTTAGAGAGATGAAAAGGCAAGTGAACCAAGTGCTTTAACAATCCAGAAACAGCCACAGGGCAGAAACATAAATTTATGCAAGCTTTGAATCTGCTCCCACTGAATACAAGTCTAAGCTGCTGGTGTGCAGTCCTGTCCAATCCGTTTAAACTCAATCTATAAATAGAAGTAGATGTGTTTTAACATTAATCTTTATTTGTACAGTACAAGTCATTCCAAACATGCAGAAACAGATGACTTCACTAAAAACGAGCCAGCTGGCAGCCTGGCAAACAGCCACACAAAAACATGCAGATGTGTGTCCATATTTATAAGCTAAGCATAAATTTTTTCTCTTTTCTGACACAAAATGTGCAGGTTAAGCATTCTGTGTGTGTGTTTTACCCTCAGGGTGCACTATGTTTACACAGAATACAAAGACTGGAACAAAATCCACGAAGAAAACAACAAAAAAATGGAAAGACGTGATACTCGAGAAGAGCTCCATACAATAATAGGTCAAAAGACAAAAAGAAGGATTAAGGAAGTTGCCGATCAAAAAGAAAAGAAGATTAAAGATAGTAGCTTGAGGGCAAAACAACAACCACAACACGTAATGAGAAGGAAAGGGTGATGAGGGAGATTACATGGTGGGAAAGAGGAAGGGAGAGAAAAAGAGAGAGATAACCTTGATGAGGAGGAACAGCTGGCTGAGGCAGGCCAGCAGAGACAAAAGGCCTCGTAGGACACAATCATCCATGTCCCCAAGCTTTTACGGAGACACAGTAATGACATAGCAGAGGATGGAGGATGGGATGAACAGAGAGTAAAATATTGCAAAAGGTTTGTAAGAGATAAGTTCAAGAAGAGAGGGTAAAAGGGAAGTGAAAAGGCAGACCGCAGAGGAGAAGAATGAGAATTTGTTTGTGAGATATCCATGTTCAGCACAGGAAAAAGAGGGGAGAAAAAGAGGGAAGGTGTTAAAAGCCTAACAAAAAAACCACTTTAAAGTAAAAACAAGTTCTTTTATGCTGGAAGTATTATAGCGCAGCATCAGATTGCCAATATCTTTATGAGAGAGCGTGTCATCAGTTTTCACAGGTATTGAATTATGAGACCGGCGTGCACATCTGCGTACAATAACTGTTAAGTAACAAGATTTTCTCTGCCTCAGGGACAAAACTCTGAAATCACCATAACCAGTCAAACAAGATTCAGACAAGTGCAAAACTCCCTGTCTCCTCCAATAATCTGCTGCTAGAAGAGGAGAAAACCATCCTAACATAGCAGCTGGTGGTTTGCATTTTATTGACGTAATCCATCACATATAGTTATGATGGATTACTTCTCTGGTTTTCTCATCTAAAAATACCAAGCTCCTTTACTGATATATGAGTCAATCGATTTTTTTTTAACAGAAAAAAAGAGAGTCCAAGAGAGACTACACATCTTAGAAATACGCTTCTTGGCTTCCATTCTGGCAGTCAGATGGGAAAAGTTTACCACCCTCATATCTGCGTACAGCACAAGAGTGGTAATAACCCACAGAATTAGCTTAACCTATAATGACAGCGGGAGTGGAGAAAGCTCGGCTTTAATAAATGTTTAAAAAAAAATACTTAGCTTGTCAAAATCTCAGTTTTTAACTTTAAAACTCTAATTTTATTGAAGTTTTTCGGTTACACTAACTAATTAACTCAAAGCTAACAAACATCAACATGTGTTCATCACTGACCTTCAGCTCTTTGTTGTACTCCTCCATCTGAGATAGTTTATCTGTAGTTTCCTTCTCCAGAGTATCGAGTTGGTCTTTCAGTCTTCGACAGTTCACACCTTTCTCCTTGACATTCCCGCTCAGAGTGGTCAAAGTCACCGCTACAAGGCAAATAAGAAAGGTCAGGCGTAAGGGAGAGAGAATCTATTGACTGATATTTTGTTGATGTGATTCATGAGGAGGCGTTTGGCACCCACAGGAGATTTTGTTGAGGCTGATGTTTTGCAGCTTATCAGTCAGTCTCTGCTGTTCTGGGACGAGCTGGGAGAGCTTTCTCTGCCAATCCTATAGAAAACATACAGACACACACACAGGAAATGTCAATAAAAGGTGATGGGAATACTACGAATGCAGAAACTTTGCAGGGGAATAAGCGTTGCTTTAACCTCAAACTGAAGCTGCAACGTGTTGATCTCAGCGATGCGTTCATCCCTTTTCTGATTTACGAGATCCACCTCTGCCTTGAGAATCCTCCTCTTGCTCTGAGCGTCTCGCAGACAGTCTGAGATCTGCTTGTGCTTGTTGCCCTGAATGAATGACATGAAGGCGTTTCTGACATCCTTGTATTATTATTGTACCTCTGCGTGTGTATGACTAAGAGTGTACTCTCACCACAGCCTCCAGCTCCAACTCTAGACTTTTCTTTTTGGCCCTGAGTCTTGAGATCTCCTCCTGCTCCCCTTCTCTCCTCCTCCCCAGCTCCTCTCTCTTTGCACGCTCCCATTCCTCTCTCCTCTGGCGCTCCATCTCTTGCTTCGCCGCCTGAAAGTATAAAGAAACATTGCGATCACGAACTGTTATCTGGATCTTCAGGATCTCATGATGAGTAAAGTTTCCTCTCTCACTCACCTCTTTCCTCTCCAGCTCCCTCAGCCTCTCCTCCTCTCTCAGCCTCTCCATCTCTCTCTGCCTCTCCAACCTCCTCTCCTCCTCCAGTCTCCTTCTGTTCTCCTGCTCCCTGGCCTCCCTCTCCCGTCTTTCTCTCTCCTCTCTCTCCTCACGCTCTCTTCTCTCTCTCTCTTTCCTCTGTGCTTCCTCAAGAGCCAGACGTCGTTTCTCCAGCTCGGCGCTGCCTCTTGCGAAGTTCTCCTTCAGTTTGTCCTCAAAGGACACTGAGGAGAGGGAGACAAGACAGATACGACAATGAGGAAGACTCACATTACGAAAAAAACACTCGGGGAGAGGGGAAGAGTTTACTCACCGCTGCTCTTATTCTTCTGTGCAGGTTCAATCTCTGTTGTGTCTAATAAACAAGGAGAGATGTAGGGCCCTGTTCCATTTACAAGCTCACTGGACTTGCTTCCTCCTCTGAAAAGAAGACAAAGATGGTCCCTGGTCATATTAAAGACTGTATTAATAAATACATAAAAACATTTAAGGCCTGATGTACTACGGTTGTGTTTGCAAACTAAAAAATCGCACATGCTAATAGTAGGTGTGTAGCACTGATATACGATGATAGTGTGTGCATTTGATAACAGGTATAAATGAGGTGCAGACCTCCCTATTTAAATGAGGATTTAGCGTGTTCCACCCCGTGTCTTTGGAGAGTTTGAGAGAGCAGAGTGGATTTAAATGAAATGAAATTTGAGCTATGGAGTTGGAGATCTAGATGGAGGAAATAAATAAAGACACAGTCAATAGCATATATTTTAATAATTATCCATGGTTTTCTCCCTGGTGGCTCTTATAGCTCAGTTTTGTTTGTTTCAAACATGCCACAATATTTAAGTTCTTTCATGGGTTTTTTTGGTTTTACAGAGCCGGTAAGGGGCAGAAAAAGTTGTGTGCATGACATATCTGCCACAGGATAGAAAGAAGTCAGTCTTCTGACTTGGTTCAGTTGAGATTTTATTTTCATCTTGGACTTAATCACAAGGACGTAACTGCTTTGATTGCGCACCGTCACCGTAATATTGTCTCATAAAGACATGCCAAATTTTGTGAAGCAACAATAACTAAAGCACTGTGATCTACATGAAAAAGGAAACTTAGTGTATATTTTGCTGCTGATATTAGACCATAATGTGCACATTCTGTTAGCTCTACAAATTTATTCATTCTCTGCTACAGTCTGCAGTAAAGCTTTTCATCCTTTCTCCACATCTCAATCCTTGGTTTCTATCCATTCAGTACAACTATCAGACAGAAAGCTCTGACACTACACACATGTCCAATAATCTACATTTGGGGGCAACAAAACACAGGGGAACAAAATTTTACCACTGACATAATCATGCACTCTAAAACAAGGCGTCGGTGCCAACCCTGTTGCTAGACTCTGTTTAGACCCTCTGTTATGGAGCCGTCTAAATATATATTTGTAATTTACTTTATTTGACCGCAGCCATTTGTATGCTATGCCAGTTTGCACCTGCCTTTCACATGCGCTAAATATAGAGACAAAACACAAACCACAACAGTCTTATGGTTTGATAAATCCCTTTGTGGGCGCTAAATGTTTACATTTGCATCCCAGTATTTTGCATGTTCTGAAAATCTGCATATATTCTGCATATTCATGAAGGCATTCATGGCAAGCTATGTATGTGTTACCGTACCTGAGTGAGGGAGGTACCAAGTCTTGAGGCAGTGTGAGGGGAAGAGGTCGGCCAGTTTTAGCCATGTCCACCAGGTGCATGGCCAGGATGAACTCATCCGCTTGTAGCTGACCGTCTTTATCCACATCTGCTAAAGTCCTATTAGATACAATGAGTCAGAAATATAGTGAACCAGTTATAATGAAATCTTTACATATATTGATAACATTGTCTGATCTGGCAGCTTTGAAGTATAATAACGTTCGGCCCTGCGGTTTTCATCATAAAGATGCACAGAGCGTAATGCAGGGATCCTGACAGCTTTGTGGTTTGAAGAGATAACCTTTACTGAAGAGCTGTGTAGCCAATGCTGCTCAAAAAGATAAAAATATGGACCATTCAACGTGGGCTTTAGGGTAAAATGTGCAGAATTCTGATAGCGTGGAAGATTTGATACGCTGTGAAAGTATGACAAAGACCTGTGCGGTGGGCTTTTTTCACAAACTTCAAAGCCAGATCTATAAATGCTTTGAGACTCTTGATGAGATGGTTCAATGCTATTTTTATCCAAAGAAGGAGCACAGTGTCTTAAAGTGGAATGTGTGAATTTGTTGCAATTAAAAGACAGAGCACATCGAATGAGACAAATATCCCATTTGCCAGGAATTTCTTTTTCAATGTTATTTTAAGTGTTTGTCATTGATTCAAGCTGCTTGGCTGCACTCCTTTTTCACCTGTATAAGGTTAAAAATCTTAAAATCACTCACTCTTTTGGAGCAGCCTGCATTTCCCCTGATCTAAAACACATTGAGAACATTTGGGGATGGATGGAGAGAGGGAAGTTTACGAAAATGGATGTCAGTTCCAGACATTTGATGCCCTTGAAGATCAGCAAGAATGGTGGAGCTCCTCATTACAGTGTCACTTTCTTTTTAACTTTTGTTTCTATTTTAGGGAATTTTCTTTTTTTTGAGCTGTTTTTATTGTTGCTGTTTCACTCCCAAGTTTTACTTCAAACCTTTTTCAGATCCAACAGTTTAAAAGGGATATTCGTACCCTTTTAACTGATCTTAACATTTTGATCTTTGAGAGTCTAATCAGGGGTGTAATGTTCAAAAACTAAGAAGATTAACCAGATTATTTTCTCTATGATTGCCATGGGTTGGGAGCAGCGTAATAGTTTCTCTCTCTGACAAACAGAGAGCAACAATAACACTCATCAACATTTATGTTCCTGACCAACAAGTTCAAAAATATCCAGTGCTCGTTATGATTTAATGTTCATTTTTTTCCCACTTTCTCAAACTTCTTGAGGTAAGAGATGTTGTTAGCTGCTGAATGATTCATATATAAGCACATACAGCTCTCATACCCACCAGATGGTTGCTAGCTGAGTCTGGGTCAGGTTGGATGCGATCAGCGCATTTCGAACTTGAGGTCCTATAAGATAAAAATAAAACGGATGAATGGAAAAAACACATCAGAAAGGAGCTACTTCTCACAGCAGCTTATGTGTACACTGGCCTTGTCAAGTGGGTTTAAGAGCAGTTTTAAGAGTACACGCTTGCATGTGTGTGACATGAAACTGACCTGGAGGGTTGTCTGTAATATTTTGAGAACGCCACTCAAGAGAAGCCAAGATGTCTTGAGACACTTGTGATTTTTTCACATTTGAGTTTGCATGTATGTCCGTGTGAGAGTGTATGTGTTTATTTTTCCTACCTGACAAGTAGCCACTCATGAGCTTATCCAGCGTGTTGAACTGCTGGCGGTACTTGAGTCTTGAAGCCTGTGGAACAGCCCAATCACTTGCTCCAGTCTTTGGAGAGTTACTGGCCAAAGATGTGGTGGATGAAGAGTTTGAACTATGAATAAAGAAAGAAAAACAGGCACAACCATATGCCAAAATATCACCAAAAGGGGAATCACACAATAACATAATGTGGTCAGTGTTTTTCTTTCTCCTTTGTAATCAAGTCTTGACTCAAAGCCACTAATTGCCTGGAGACTCCCCAGTGTTATCTCTCAGCTCTTAATTAGCTGTAGAGGAAGCTGGCGCTAACGTAGACAATGACTCTGAAACGAGACAGGACCGTATCCTTAGGCAATGCTAATCAGCCTTTCTGTTTTTATTATAAACAATGATTCTGCAAGAATAGCAAAAGAGCCAGTGTGGGTTTATATGAGAAGAATGCACAACTTTGAGGCATCAGAGTCGGGTGGAAACATGCAAGTCTCCTGAGATAAAAGAAAGTGTTTTGGGGACACAATCAGAGATGTAATGTGGGATCCTCCCTCTGCTACAGGCCTTTGTGCAACCAAGTAGGGGTTTAAAAACCTGTTATAGGTCCAGAAACAAAGACTGGACTAGAACAAAGTGTCTCACATTATGTAAGAGGTTTTCCACAACCAGAAGGTTAAAGGTGAGTTTAAGGCAAGGTGTCTGACTTCACTCCTGCCCCTATTATCGTTGTACCACCTACACCTGAGGGCAGAACATTTTGTATGTAGCCTGGTGACACTCACAACAACAATACACTCAAAATGAAATCAGATCCTGCTCCTATCCTTTTCCAAACCACACAAAACATTACGTGAGGGATTGAGGATATATGATACACTTCTGTTGTTTCTTGGAGGGACTCAGGCTTTGGCTGAAACCGCACAAAAACTTCAGGTTTCTATGTTACTTCATCGAATCCTGCTATTGTGACAGTTGTGGGCAAAGATTTGAGGCCTTTTCAAAAATTGTATATGAAAATTTAACTGCTGTACTTATTAATCCAGGGAGAAGCAAGCAAGCATTCACTGCTAACCCCATTTGTAGCACTGTTAGTGTGAAGTAAAAAGCCTTAGTTATGATAATGCTAATATGTTCAAAGAGACCATATAAGACATGTTTCTATGTTTCACGGCTCTCATCTGAAGCTTTAGAATAGTAAAACAAAACTTATTTTTGAGCCAAGCAAACGGTAGCAAGAATAAGACAGTGGAACTCAGGAGTATGTTTCATAGTTAAAGTGAGAGCATTTCCACACACGATACAAAGGGAACTCTGGGGATTGGGATTGAACAGTTGTAGTGCCTTAAGAAAACCACTAATCAGTTAGGCTAACTGCAAAAAATAGGCTTAAGTTTTCTAGGAAGTACAAAGATTGGACCCTGGAGGTTTGGAAGAAGGTCACGTAGTCTGATGAGTTCAGATTTACCCTGTTTTAAAGTGATGGGTGCATCAGGGTAAGAAGAGAGGCAGGTGAGGTCATGCACTCATCCATCATCAATACAAGATCTTGGTGATAAATTAATGCCACACTGTATGGATCTAAATCTTGTGACATTGCAGAAGCTTATTGAAACAATGCAGCGAATGTGTGCTTTGGTGCTTACTTTTTTGGCCAGGCAGTGTAGGATGTTGCAAAAGTTACACAATTATTCGTCAAGAAGCCATGAATGTCAGCACCAGATTTAGAGCCAAATCTATTCTGTATTTTTAAGCGTGTCTCACTCAGGGCCTGAAGATAGTGCGTAGCTTAAGTCAGTAGACTCCCTCCTCTGGGAACCAGCACTTCAAGGCAAACACATCAGTGGATGTTGACATACATAGACTGGACTCGTTGAATCTGAAATGTATTCCCCATTGAGAGTGACCTCCTTCTGTAGGAATGTCATTTCCTGCAATGTTTGTGACTCCACACAAGCCCACTTCCTATTGTTGCCGACTAGAACATCTGATTTAAAAAAGCACTTCCTGCGCCATCGGTTATCTAAGTGGTTCATCTCTCTGTGCGCTCTGATACTCAAACCTTTCCCTATAAAAGTTCTTGTGTTGACACTGAGCTCAGGGGTTGGTGAAATGTGAGTTCAAGGAGTGCATAACAAAAAAAACCAAACATTTTCCTTTTACAATTCCTTGCATCTCCCAAAGCAAAGATATTTCAGATGTTTTCTTCCAGAGGAACAAAATATGTCCAACTTCTGTTGGACATATTTTGCTCAACCCTCCTGTTGTTTTTGGATCAATTTGACCCAATTTCAAAAGTTATTAGGTCATAACTTTGGCTTTCTTCCATAGAATTGCTTGAAAATTATATGGATTGTTTCCACGCTATATTTGTTATGATTTGTTTTTTCAATATGTGTGTTTTCTAAAAATGTATAGCATCCTTCTACCATTAAAGAACTGAAATGATTTCAAAAACATATCCTGCCTACACTCTGACATATCTGTCTGTGATAAGACATCAACATATGTACCTCTGAAAATAACCTTAAATCATAATTTCTGCTTTTTTTCTACTCAAAAAAGAGGTATACTTTTATGTAAATAAGGTCTATCATACCATATATCACAAAAGTCATTGTTAAATATATGTGAATGTGTAGGAAAAACCGTCACTAAAAAGGAGGAACAAAAAAAAAAAGTGAAAGTTTTACACCGTGCACTTCATAGGCAGTCAGAATGTTCAAAGTGAGCCTGAAGTTTATATAAGGATTGAATGAGGAGGTTTCTATTCTTTCACTGAATAGAAACCAAATTATTTTTGAGGCAGTTAAGAGGTGTTGACATGTTTTTGTTTGACATAATCAGTGTAAACATATACCCTGGGTCTCACCTGCTAGAACCAAGGTCCAGGAGCGAGTTGGCATTTGACATACCGGTGGACGGAGAGAACGCCATAGGAGACGAAAAGCCGGAGAGAGGTAGCGCTGCAAACAGAGTTGGAAAGGTAGAATATTCAGATACAATTAAAACAAATTCCAGTTAACATGAGAAACACTGCTGTGCCTGCTGTCGTGTTTATGCAAATAAAACCAGAGTGGCTTCATCTTTCTTCTGTAATCGATCTCTGACATAATTAAGATTTATGGGGTGCAGTTGCCCTTGAATGCGCACATCTAATCTTATCTCCTCATACTTTACAGTCCCAGCACACAGAGCTCCGAGCAAGGTTATTGACATGTGGCAAAAAGCAAAGCGATCCCAGTTGTCTTCTGCTCTGCACTTAAGTGTGAAAGTCTAAAGAGCTCAGACGCTGAGAGAGAGAGTGAGAGTGGTACAGATTGAGGGGGCACCAAATAATAGAGAAATGTGACACTCAAACTCATTAGATTGCTCATTTCACAGACAAAAGTCACACTTAAACAGAAAGTGCGATTAAAGAGAGCAGCAAAGGAACAGATGGAGAGGGTGGGAAATGAGAAAACTGTGCTCCAACAAGAAAACTGACTTAATAAGTATGTATATACAGCCCTTCATTTCCTGCACCTGATGCCAATGACTGTTTTCATTTCCATTAGTGTACTACAGAAAGTGGTAACTCTCTGTGATTAAAAAGTTGATACTCTATACTTAACGCTTCAACAAAGGTGTCAGGGAGTAAATAAGGTTCAGTATTTTTACACTGTAAGTTGTATCTGCTCCACAATCCCACTGAATAATTACTGAATAATTAATATGAAAGACCTGGATTACCTCTCCTGTCCTGATACACAAAAGTGGCACCTGTGTGTTTGCCTGGAAATAGTAATAAAACAAAGTCGCTTCTTGAGGACGATGTAAAAACCCAAATAAAAGTCTAAATTTAGCTTGTTAAAGGCTTCTTTTGCCCTGAAAGTGTTGCTTCTACAAATTTAACTTTAGGAACACTTAGTGCCTTTGATATCGTTTTGCATCAATTCACTTGTTTGTGCAAGGCAATTATCTTACATAAGTTTTTGAACAATCCTCTTGACTCAGCCATAATTTAAATTTGCAGTTTAATTTTCACCAACAACAAACTCCTGCTTGGTGTGTTGTGTCTCAAGCAAAACTTTCTTGATTTAAGTGTACTTCAGACAACATCTGATTTACAAACGTAACCTCTTAGCATTTCTTTTCAGCAGGTTGAACAATTTAAAGCTGAAAATTTGTACATTTTACTTTTTAAACCTAATTCCTTTACTCACTCAATGCCACCTTGAAATAACCAGATTCAGATTTACACTGCAAAAACTGAAATCTAAGTAAGTGTTTTTCTTATTTTTATTAAAACATGGTTTGTTTCAGCTTAATATGAGCCAAATCAGTGAGACTGGTCCAAATTTCCAAGACCAAATGTCTAATTTCAAGTTATCAAAAGACAGAATTAATATCTGAATTGCTTGGGAATGGGAAAAAAAAATTGCCAATGAGGTAAGAAAAAAAATACTTGATAGTTTCTTGTATTAAGACATTATTTTGATTTTTTGAGTTTTTCTCAGCCTATTAAGATTTCAGTTTTTATAGTGCATCTGTTTTTTATATTCAGTACTGAGAATGTTATTGTTAATTTGTATAGTCTAATCCAGTTTATCCCACTTTATTTTACTCTATTTATTTATGTTGTTAAGTCTAGTGTTGTATAGAACATGCTGCACATTTTCACTATAGGCCTACTGTTCCTTCATTTTTCACTTGCTGTAAAGCTGCAACAAACCACTTTCCCCACTGGAGATCAATAAAGTCTTATCTTATCCTGTCTTAATTTGCAAGAGGTGTTGGATAGTTTGAATTTAACTTCAACTTATGGGCACTTTTAAGTACTTAACTAAACCTTGTTGTGTCCTGATGAATTGGTTCTAAACAACCAATCCATATCATGCACTTTTTTTTTGTCTGACATGCAGATCAGACCACTGCAGAACCAACCTGCATTGTTAGGGACAAGAGGTGGGGTGAAGAGATTGACATTGCCATTGGGGAGTCCAGAGTTTCCCAGGGAGGTGATGAGGGGCAATGTCATTGGAGTTGGCACAAGGGGTTGCACAGGGCGCATGGGGGGGTTAACCTGGATGGGTGTTAATATGGACATGGCTGACATGGATGACAGACCGATTGACAGATTTGGCATTGAACCCATCCCTGTAGGGAGGAAAAACACAGAACACGAAGAGGTCAAGAGACCATTTTTTAGGGAGATTAGGTTGTGGTACAAAGTGTTATAAATTGGTGGCTTTGAGATTTAAATTTCTTTGAGGATATTTTACCAAAGCGAGCTGATGTTGGCATGATCGACGCAGAATTGGAGACAGGAGACTGCTTCATGATTATTGGCAGGGAGGAAGGTAAGTTACGTCCCTGGAGTTTGAGTTTGATGAGCTTCATAGCGATGGAAAACTCCAGTCTGTCCATTTTTCCATCGCTGTCCATGTCAGCTAGGTTCCTACAAGAAGAAGAGGGGGAGAGACACACACACACACACACACACACACCATGATTGTCACATGAATTCTATTTATGGTTTATTTACAGCATTCCCAGTATCATTTCTTTCTATGAAGACAATGGAAAACCCTCAAGGGACATAGCTCTGGAGGGATTGAATTCCAAAATCATTATTCACATAAACACCCGCCCACATACACACAAAGACACACACAAATATACACACAGTCTGCTCTAATTGCACTTTCTTTTCTTCTCGAATAGTTTACAAGGTGGGTCGGACTGTGAGGGTCAGGAAGTGGGTGTTCAACAGGAAGATGAAAGCAGGACAAAAGGACCAAACTACAACATTATTTGTTTAATTAGGATTCTCTGAAGGGTTTGTTGGTTTTTACCAAATCTCAGCCAAGACAGGAGCAGGCAGACCAGACTGGATGAAGAATTTCCTGGCTTGTTCTCCTGAAGACAGACAAAAACACAAACATATGGGTACAGAGAAACAGGTATTTTGAAGTTGATCCTCTGGTCACAGTTCTAGATGTTCTGCTGTTTATTTTGACAACAGCTTACCTGAGACATAGCCGAGGACGGGGGAGAGGCTGTCAAACTGTTTGTCATGTTTCCCCCTCTCTTCTGGAGTGATGGCCCACACGCTGGCTCCGCCTGGGAAAAACACAACAAACAGACTTTTCTTATCGAGTTCTGTAAAGAATGTGTAAAACATGACTTTCTGGTTATGTTGCGTTTTGAAAGTCCCCTGAATATTGGTTAAGGATAAGAGTGAAAGCCCAAGCAGCCCGCTGATCAAGAAAACATTTAAATGTCAAGCGCTGATATTAGTCTGGGAGCTGTGTCAAAAGCAGACCCATAGGAAGTCAAAGTGGTACAAGAATAAAGCCTTTTACTGTTTAAAATCATCAATTCTTTCATCAGCTTGAACGCAACTGACTGGAGGGAAAACATTTCAGTCATTATGAGTCAATACATCAGTTTTACTACAATAAAAGCTCACTCAAAAAGAGGCAAGTTTACTTTAAAATCAACTTGTTTCATGTACTCAAAACAAACCGAGATTAAAATTAGGCAGTGATGCTCACTTGTCTAAAGACACTGAGCAACCCCTTGATTGTAAAGTTAGCAAAATGCTAATACTAACAATCTAACATGTTTGTAACATCAATAATCCTTACTTCTGCATCACAGGGTAGCTGCAGGTTTCAGCAAGTTCAATGAAAGACTTTTTAAGACCTTTTTAGTACCACCTTGAATCAAATTTAAAACTGAAAACACAACAAATGGTGATGATGGTTGGGGATCCTGATGTATTACAACCCAGGCAAAGCATGTGTGTCACTCAATGAGACTCATTCAAGTTCATTTTTTGTCTGGTTATTGAACATAAAGTGATACTCAGTGGTTTTTGGTTCAATAGCTACATGTACAAGTGCATACAGTGACTAATAGTCGCAGACTGGCTAGCTAGCATGCAAATAATTCATATTAGCAGCTAATAAGACAGTAGCCTCCCTACATCTCCTTCTCAAAAAGTCCTCAAAACAAAGTACCCTTTTTGCTTCTAGAAGTCAAGTCTTAATCTTTACACCACATTAGCTCAGCATGTTAGTATGCTGAGCTAATGTCGTGTAAAGTACAAGTGAAGAAATTTTTTTATTTGCTAATGTTTTTAGCTTATTGCTATCATTAAATATCCAACATGTGTCCAATGCCAGTGAGGGCATTCTGTTGTTGAGCCTTTCTTTAGATCAGCATGTTAGTATGTTGAATTTTTTGTCATTACTTTACACAAATTATAGAAGACGCCAATGAGGTGTCACTTTCTAACCAATATTGAAAGTCAAAGAAAAGCTCCCACTGAAAATCTGTTGATTGATAAGCCAGAGGGATAATACTTCTTCAGTAGAAATCAATATTCTGTAACTAAGTACCATAAAAAGGTAGTTAATTAACAGGATAGTGCAAATGCTTCATGAGTCAGAATCTGGAGTCTTTTTTTCGCTGTTCAAATTCACACAACCCATTTTCACACAACTACATGCTCAATATGTGTTCTATCTTGCGTTTCAGGCAAAAAGTGAAGGGATCATAGTCGGGGGAATGAAGTTTTACTGTCCTTGAATGTCTGTCTTTTCAGGCTTTTGTTCCACATATCAAAAGCTGTTCCTGGTACAGCTATGTAAACAACACTTGGTGAATGCTCAAAGATTCAGCTTCAATAAAATACGAGCCACATTTCGGAGCACCAAGCTTTCATAAATTTGACACACACAAACAGGAGCAGTATGCTGACAGGTCCCAAAGCAGAAATGCAAATCACAAATTTGGTATACAGTGTCTTTTCAACTTCGCCCTTCAACAAATCTGCATAATTTCCTTCAAAAATGAGCTCTGCCCCTCGGATGAAAACACTCTTAACCAACTCCTGACAATGATTAATGAATAAAATGCCCACTCAGCTTTTTTCCACTCCACTCTGCTCTTGCATATCTCAAGGTAGGTTCAGGGCTAGCGTTGAATTAAATATAAGCTAAATTATTCCGTGTGAAGGGCTTTGAAACTCAGTTCTTCCTCAGTTTCATGTCGTCAGTGGAGAGGAAGAACTAGAGCTGTTAATCACCTAATCATAAGGGAATCCATGAAGTTGAGCTAATCACAGGATGATCAGAGCTTAAAGCTTTTGCCTTAATTTTTCAGAACCTAAGAGCTCTGAAGCTGTTTTCAATTTTAAAAATCTGCTGTAGGCTCTTATGGCACAGCTTGATGTCTCCATATGGCAGTAATAGAGCGACAGAGATGTAGATAAGGAGACAATGACAGATAATGAGTCCAGACAGCAGAGGCAGAGAAAGAGAGAGATGCACTAAAGACATACTAAAAGTAGAGTGGCTGAGTAATGGACTGGTTTAAGGGCTGCAGACTACATTCCTGTAGAAAAAAAAGAAAAGGTGATGTAAGAGTTAGCCACTGTTTCAGCTGTAAAGAGGAAAGCTGCAGAGTTATACTGAGGGAAATTAAACAAATTAACAAACTTTGTTCATGAGCTTAGATTATCTTCCTGCTCAGAAACCATTGGCTGCCCTTCTGGGTCAGACCAGACCTGTGGTGGCTGAGAAATAAAAGCAGCAAACCTCAATTGTAATGTCTGCACAGATTTTTCACAATAGGAAATTTGTTCTTGTCCAAACAAATTTTGTCCTAGCGGGTCGGGGTTTTTTTTGGTAGTAATATACTTTTCAAAAAAAAATCTAACAAGGGCCCATGGTTGAGGTTTTGAAATAAAAACACTCAAACACAAACATGTGTGTGGCACAAACTAAAAAGACAACATCATATATGTTTGTCAATCTCTTGTCTTCTGTTAACAAAATTAAAAAACCTTCAAAAAGGATGAAAAGTCAAACTGAACAACAAAATTGTGTACAACATATAATGTCTTTAATTACTGCTGTGAAGACTGAAGGTCTTAAGGTCCTAAGGTCAATGCAGAGTTACAAACAAAGCTTAAGGGGGCAC
Source organism: Thalassoma bifasciatum (assembly GCA_008086565.1). NCBI lineage: Eukaryota > Metazoa > Chordata > Actinopteri > Labriformes > Labridae > Thalassoma > Thalassoma bifasciatum. The sequence continues at coordinate 89,480 of RPOG01001937.1, forward strand.
CAGGAAAAAAAAGGATGAAATATGTCATACCAGATCACCTAAGAGACCAAAAACATTGTTTAGCCTTTAGCCTCATAACATAACCAACTGTGGAATCAGAGGGACTAACTTCAAGCTGTGTAAAAACTATTATGGTCTCAAGAAGATCATATTTAAATCCATGATGTGTCACTTTGTCTGTGTCCTGTTCACTCTTTGGGATTCTGATTTGCAAAGCCAACCGTTCACTATGGCTGTTTCCCTGTGTATTTCTTTGAATTTCATCAGTGCCATCATCGACATTTCTGTGACTTATTTCCTTCTTGATGACACATTTTTATTCCTTATACCACAAGAGTAGAAACTGCAGTTTCAGCTACTCCAAACAGATTCTTATCTAATGATTACAGGATATCTGACACAGGAAGTTGATTTTTATCTTTTCATCTTAACACAACCAACATTTCCATTATCAGTGTACCGTAGAGTAAAAATGCAAAAGATTCAAGGAGCAAAAGTGAAGTCATGCAGTTAAAGAGAATAAAAACAGTCATGATACAGCAGCTGTGATATCGTCATTGGGAGAAATTAAATTCTCTCTGCTATTATGGGTGTATGCCTTCAATGAGCTGGTATCTAGGGTGTAATTTATTCACCAGCTTCAGGAAATACCAGCCTGCCCATGATGGAACTTCCTCCCTAAAGCTAACCCAAACACCCTGCCGGCTTCTGTCAACCACAGCAACAACACACATACACACATTACACAAATCCCTGAGGTGAGACAAAGTCAGAGCGGGGCAGACTTTCAATTTTTAAAATATACACAGACTCGTAAAAAACTGCCAGCTCTTTGTTTCACCTATATCTTCCCACATGCAGTGATTTCATTCAACCAAAGTGGTAACACCTGTTTATGTATGTTCCATTTCCCTAAAATAATTGTTTTAAGCAGCTCTCAGTGAACTGACCTTGTTTCTGAGGTTGTCAGCAAAATGCTGTAAAAGAGGAGAGAAAGTAATTAATCTCACACCAAGATGTGAGCACTCCTCACATTGTCTCCTTGGCTCTGACAGACCTCATTTAGAAACTATTGTAAGTGAGAAACGCTGGTGATATTTAGCACAGTGCCGCTGGGACCATGATGCTAGCATGGTCACATCCACAGGCCTGTCAGTTGATGCGGCGTGTTTATCGGCGAGGGCAGAACTGTTCTGTGAATAACTGGGGCAATGCAAAGCTCCTTATACAGATGAATCCATCGGGGTTTGCTGTGGTTTGACTTGTGGGTTGAAAACATAATGACCACTTACTGTGACTGCAGGAAGTTTTCAAAGATGTAGCAGACAAAAGAAGGTCATTCTGAGGCTAAAGGCTTTAAATCCAGTGTTTGAAAAGAAAAACTGGCATCTATGAGGAAATGTTTATGTTTCACAAATCTATTTTTCACAGCTGCTTTCACTTATTGGTGATGTTTTAGGAAATGTGAAATTGAAAGCAGAAGATGTAAACTTAGCTTAGCACTTAGCATATTGGTAGGAGCCAGGCAGCAACTTACAACCTTGAGAAATAAAACCTAAAGAAAGTGTTAAAAATTGTGGTTTGTGCCCCCAAGGCTGACTGAAAAAGTCTAGAAGTCCCATATTCCCATTCAAAAAGTTGATCTTATTGCATTTTGAAACTCTACCTTTTTGACATCTAACAGTATAAAGCTAAATTCGTGCTTTTTTTCAACTAGTTGCTGGTTAAACCCCCGGCCTCCCACTCCCTTCTCTCCTCTGCTAAGCTTTCCTATCTTATTAAAATTAATAATGAAATGATAATCATTATGAAGCTGAAATGACACCTTTGACAAAAATACCTTTTCAAAGCATCAGAAACACTCAAGGATACACAAGAGCTCTTCAGCCAACACAGAAACAAAATAAAACCCGGTCCATCTATAAAAAACCTGCAGTATACTCTGCTGAAATGGCTCCCACAGCACTGATGCTACTGCAGCGTGTAAACCAACTGTACCACAGTTCACATCCTAATCTGCTATGTGTGGGTTTACTTCCCTTTCATCTGCTTGTGAGCTGTTGTCTTGGTGATGCACAGTCTTTAAGAGAAGCTTTCGCAGTCAAACCTCCAGACACACATCCCAGGTTTGCTGAGGGGAAACCACATCACTGCTTTAAAACTATTTACATATCAAATGCTTCACCTGGGAAAGAACAGGTTGGTGTTTCTGCATCAGCATTTTAGCCAATACACACACACGCCTCTCCTTTCCCTCTCTTCTAGTGTCCACCTGTTTTAGAAGAAGCTAATGACTTTGAAATTGCCTCATTTCAGAGAAGCTGCGTTCACAAGAGTGCTATAATCCTGATGCTGGTGTTGTGTTCCTTAATTGGTTTCTTCCAGGCGATCAACGTAAATCTACTGGATGGAATGAAAGCAGACAGTAAAGCTAAGTTTTTGGGGCTTGCCACTTTGTTGAACTGCAGGATTAGTCATGTGGAAAAGATGCACCAGACGTGCAGACAAACACACGCTTTCTCTAAGGCGATTCCCGAAGAAGCCCTTAAGCAGCGGCAACAGATCAAAAACTGAAAACAAGAGGATTGCACACACACTCACATACACACACTACTGAGTAAATTTGTCCATGCCAAGGACAAAAGACACAAAACTCACAAGAGAAACAGAGACACAAGAAAATATCAATTGAGATATGAGGAGTAAGTGCAGATATCCCTCTAAGATTCATAAAATTGACAGTATTTTCTTGGGAAGTCTTGAGTTCATTTAGAGTCTGATCACCTCAAGTACAGGATGAATATTGCATTTGAGGAATTTCAGGGTTTAGTTTACACTCACACATTAAGCATAAATGAGCCTCAGAACATAATAACACCTCACAGTCTAGCACAAAAATGACCAGGAGGTCGATTAAAGTTTAAAGAAAGAGTACGACACAGCTGCTGCTTATTGTTCATTTTCCCTCTTCCCTTTGCCTCCTCAGAACTCAATCGTTTCTCTCCAACTTAATTTCCCTTCCTGAAGTGAATATCTGTCTCCTGAAGACAAACACGTCATGAGCAAACACACACAAGCTCACACGAGGATGAAAATATGGACTGTTCCTTACCATTCATGGCTGCAGGTGACGAGCTCGGGCGGAGAGGGGAGTCCTCTACTCAGCTGGCTGGCTCTCAGACATCTGCAGAAAGAGAGAGAGAGAGAGAGGGAGAGATAGAGATGAGAGGGGGATTGTGTGTGTCAGGGTGCAGCGGGTGTAAGTGAGGAACGCAAGCACGCCTGTGTGAAATAGGAAGAGAATGGGAAGGATGTAAATGCAGTGAAAGAGCAATAAAAAATCCCATCTCCCCGTTAACAAAGCAAGGAAGGCGCACTGAACGGCTAGCATAGGGGGAGAAAGAGAGGGAAGGAGAGGGAAGGAGAGGGACAAATTGATAAAGAGAGAGAATGAGGAGGGAAAGAGGAAAAGAAGAGATGATTCACGAAGAGGAGGGCAAGAAGAGGACAGACGGACTGCTGAGGGAAAATGATGGTGGCTTGAGAGCAGGGGAAGCATTTATCATTGTCCGCTCGCAGCTCACAGATGGTGGCTCCAGCCAGCAGTCGTATCTTAATTTCTGCAGTGTAAATATGCTTGACATTTAGCTGTCAGTGCAATTTCCATAAATAAGAGATCCCTCTTAATGGAAATATAATTACCAATCCTTATAAGAACATGCAAATTGTTGCATTACAAAGTCTAACTTTTGGAATAGAATAAAATAATTCTCATTGGGAACACTTTTATTCATTTTACTGAGAATAACAACATAATTTCCATCAGTGTTGTCAGTGTAAATGGGCTTAATTCAAAGTAATGTGGTCAAAATTTAACATGTTTTTTTTTTTTTTTTTTTTTTTTTGCAGTCTTTCTTCATACTACACTGCAGCGACAGTGATAATGACACTCCTGTGCTTCAGTGGCACATTTCACTGACAGCTCAGTCAACAAGTTTAATAGAACGAAAATATCACCGACAAACATTCAGGTTGAACCACAACCCAGGAGCTAAGCATACAGGTGCAGCTTATCAGACAAATGTCAGTCTGACTGCTCACTTTCTCTTCTTCTGTCATTTTAAAAACACTTGGGCACATGGGCCTATGCTCTTACATGTACTCATACATCATTCAAGCAACAGCCCAAAGGCAGCTTCAGTAGACAGTTAGGACTCACACTTCAGATGCTGAGTTCATAAGAAAAACTTAATTTACTCTCAAGGGGAAAGTGTTGCATTTTAGTTGAACACCAGTTGTGTTTCATAGACACCTAGAATTGGGTAAAATCTGAGTATTGCGTACAATGGTAATGGAACACAAACATTTTGAAATTTTCTCAAATTTCAATAAAAAGTTTTTACACGAGATGTTTTTTTTCTGTTGATATTGATCTTTTTGCGCAAAAGTGCAATAGAAACCCACTTTTTGCAAAAACATGTCACCAAACATGAATTGCTGCCACACAAATTGACTCTGGTCTTCATATTCAGAAACCCTCTGCCTTCTCCTATTGACAACATCAACAGTAACATCCATCAAAATGACAGTTCCAGCTCTAAAAGCGTTTGTGATATCCATGGTTGCCACCGGTTGCAGTCCTGCTTTCTTCTTCTGCATTTCTCAAATTGAATCTCGTGGGACGAGATTTCACTCAAGTTGTGCACAAGCAGAAACACCAACAGGGCACAACTGCACTCAGAAATATGGCTTTCATTTTGCGAAAAAGCACCATGGAAACACTGCTAGTGAAAATCACTGCTTTAGGAGGGGCTTTGCTATCTATGTTCCCAGGATATAGCCTTAATCACAAAAGTTGATGGTTCAACTACCCAGGTAAAACTCTTGGTGCTGCAAGTCGTCCTCTGCTTTCTTCTCCTCACATTTTTCACTCTCTAGCCTATTTAACAGGGGGAGAATAGCCCCAAAAGAAATTGACGGACAAATTGGAGTGGCGTAGGCAGTGATGCGGAGGCTGTACCGATGCTTGCAATTTACCAGTCAGTCTGCGTTCCAACCCTCATCTATGGTCAGGAGCTGTGGGTAGTGACCGAAAGAACAAGATAACGGATACAAGCGGCTGAAATTAGCTTTCTCCTCAGGGTGTATGAACTCAGCTGATAGAGTTTGGAGCTCGGACATTTGGGAGAGGTTTGGAGAAGAGCCGCTGCTCCTCTGGATCAAGAGGAGCCAAATGAGGTGGTTTGGAGGGGAAGCCTCCTTAGGGTGGTGTTTCTGGCATACCCATCTGGGAGGAGACCCCAGGGTAAACCAAGGACACATTGGGGAGTTTTAAACTCTTGGCTGATTTAGGAACATCACAGCATCCCCCTTGAAGAGCTGGTGCCACCAGTCCTTGCTGATAACATTGCTGCCCTGAGACCTGGACACGGATAAGTGGTGAAAAATGGATGGAGAATAGCCCCAAATAAACTTAAACCACAACAATGCTGTTGATCGTTCATTTAGACCTCTAAAATGTTTCAGTGTGCAAAATAACGGGACTTCAAACATGCAGTTCATTGCCAGTGACTGGTGAAGTTCAGTGATTAATCACAATTGTAAAGAATAAATTGTTTGATAACTGTCAAATCTCAGAGTGGTGCAAAGGTAAAAAAAAAAAAGTCTGCCTCGTTAGAAACACATTTATCTCAAAAGGAACACAGATAGCATTCTTGTTGAGGTTGGAAATATTCATTCACTTGGAAAATCTATTTAAATATTCATGAAAATACAATTTCTTGTGCTGTTAGTATATTAAAAACTTACCCAATTTGAAACTGGTGCATTAATCTTTATATTTAATACCTCAATATTTCTTTTGTTTGGAATAGACTGTAAACAAATTTCCAAAGAGAGAATGAAATATACATTATAAAGGACATTTATTTGTTAACTGTGAATGACAATGTCCTCTTGTTGGTAAACTGTAATTTAAAAATGGGATTTTTTCCCCCTCACTAATTTCTTATTCACTGCATATTTTCATCCTTAGAAGGCAAAAATAAAAAAATAAATGAAACACCTGACATATACTTGAGGCACAGATATTTCTCAAGCACAAAGATTTGCGCTGAAAGCTGTTGTCATCATTGTTTCCTGACCTGCAGGGGGCCTGGCCCACCTGATGAGATTCCTCAGTGGGGTTTCTGGCTGATTCCCATGAGGCTGATAGAACAAATGAGCTCAAACAGGTAATGCTCTTAAAGTAGAAAATGAGCCCTGTGTTTCAGCTGCAGCCTTTCATTTATCATTATCACAGAAAGCACTGACACATCAAAATCCTCTGCTGGGAAATGACAATGATTACTCATGTATCACTCACCATTAATGCCTGATATAGCCTGCTCCTGTTTACTACAAATTAACTACATAGTAACAATGGTTTGTTTTAGCTGGACTGGGTATTCTTCCTCACCTTTGAGTTTAAAGCGGGAGTATTGTTCTTTTTTACGGCTTTATACTGTCCCTCTGGTACCCCTGTAGTAGCTCCACATGATTTCCAGCCAAAATTATCTCACACTGGTGTTTCACAAAACCTTTATTTCAGTCTCCAAAATGCTTCTTTGAGACTCCCTACTCCACAAAACCCCCTCCACTCTGATTGGCCAACCCTCTGGAGGTCTTTGAGGGGAAGAGCTATGAGCACACCTTGCAATTATGAGATCCTCACGTGATGATGCTCATCATTTCAGTACGTCTCTGAGAGATGGTTAAAACAAACCATTCTGGGCAGTTCATAGATGGATTGACTTTGTATCTGTTTTGAATGTAGGAAAGCACAATATTTCCTCTTTAAGCATCTGTCTTTTCCATTCAGTTTCTATTTCAGCTTCTACAGTCGCTCTTTCATGTGTTTTCATGTGCTCTTTCATATGTTACAACTTTTCCTATATTTCATTTTTTCCTCCACATAAAACCTCTCTTATCTATATTTCATGAATCCGGCTGACAAACAAGGTTTCTCTGTTGAATGTTTCACTTCTGGCTATCTCCTCTCTGCTTCCCCCAAAGCATCCCGTTCACACTTTTCTACCTCACTTCACTCCATCTTTTCCATTTCACTTCCCCATTTTTTATTCATCCCTCACTCCAGCGTGTATCCCTTCTTATACAACACCTCCATCCCTTCCTCTCCTTCTCATCTCGTTACGCTCTTGCTCCATCATTGGCTTCCCTCTTTCCCTGTGAATTCCTTGAGGGGAAACAGCGGTTGTTGTAGAATAAATCATTCCCCTGCACATGCCGACACTGCCAATTACTTAAGAGCAATGAACCGCTCACTGTGCTTGCACTGGAATATCTGCATGACCAATAAACAACAAACAAACAATAGTGGTTTTCCAACTCTAAAACTGGAAATCCATCCAAGAAAATATGAAGAACTGGAATAACTGCATTGTGATGTCAGCTTCAGCTGAAATTCAAGTCAATATCCACACGTGGGGTGACAGTTTAACTGTCTGCAGGACGAGAGTCAGAGGTAAGTTTGTCTACTGGAAATATCTGAAGAAATACAGAATCCTAAAAACATGTCAACAGCAAGAAAGATTACAAACACAATCCTGGAGAACATCTCTTTGTTTTCCTGCTGAGCCTTTCATTCCCAGTTGATCCATCTTGCAACATCAGGTTCAACAGTTGCAGAAAATAAACCTCGAAAATCTAGCACAACATGAAACCACTTAACACTATTGCTATCGAATCACCCACACATGATAGAAATGGACTTTGAAATTTGCACATAACTAAGGCTGAATAATTTGTAAAAATGATATAATTGTGGTTATTTTTCCCTACTGCAATTTCCATTTATTGCACACCTGTTTTTAGGTTCCCCATCTTGTTGTCCCCATGTGTTGTTGACATCAATTGCAATATTGAAAGAGATTATTTTATCAATTATTCTCATCTTGAATAAAAATGAGGGAGAAAAGTTGGATGTTTGAAAAAAAAATTGACAAAAGAAACTTTGTTTGCACATACAAGTTCATCTAAAAAAACATTAGAATATAATGAAATGTCAAATATTTTTGGTCACTCATTTCAGAAAGTGAAACCCAGATATTATATGGACTCATTATACAAAGACTAAAGAGTGAATTAATTCAAGCCTTTATTTCACAAACTATTGATAATTATGGCTTACAGATAATGAAAACCCAAAATTTAGTATCTCATAAAATCAGGATATCACACAGGATTGATAAAAAAGGATACTTGAAACAGAAATGTTGAGCTTCTGAATATGTCACTACTTTTTGACCATTATCCAAGTTTTCTCCCAATTTCTGCCCCTCTTTACCCAATTTTTGCTGGGGGTTTTTTTTGGCTATTTTTGCCACCATAAACTTAATTTCATTGCTACTTCTTGCTATTTTTTCCACTTTTCACCACTTAGATTGTTGCTCTCGCAAAGATAATTTTCAAGAATTTGGCTCTTCTGTTGAGTAAGGGTTGAGTAACACTGATACAAAGCGACAACATCTGCTGCAAAACATTTTTTTCTGATATTCTGACACATTTGAGGCTAAATAAATACTGCTAATTAGAAATACAATAATCAGCGGGCTGTCATGCTATTTAATCTAATTTGCAATTACTTGCCCAGCCCCACATCCAACCATCAATTTCTAATTAACTAATTTTTTAATCTAACTGGGTGTTTGCGATATAACTGAAGGATTTCCTTCCATGTTAACTTGTGTATTTATCAGAATAGACTGGTTATAATAGCATAAAATTGTTGGTCTTGGAAATTATGATAAAAAAATTAAATCTGATGTGACATTTGTATAATAAGATAATGTTACATCTTCTGTAGAAGCTGGGAAAGCTGGGTAAAGAAAGGTACAGTAAATTCTCTTATCCTGTTTATTGCCAATGTGGAGGCATAAAAATGTCAGATGCATCAGACGTACCATTATTAGTCTTATCTAAGTTGTTTTTCATTGTTCATATTGTCATTTCTTGTCACTGCACTATGAGCTGAGATTTATTCAACAACAGTTCTGTGTAACCACAAGCTAGTTTCAAATCAGCAGATGATTGACTTGCCTGCTGTGTGAGTAAAGCACCAAACATCTGTTACACATTAGCATTGTTAAAATAAAAACTGGAGAATATTTTGACTGCAGAAAGAAATAATATTACTTTGATAACCTGCTAGCCCTTTTAGAGTATAAATATGTGATAATTGATAACTCTCCCTTGTGCAAAGTCTTTTTAAGTAGGTATTAAGCAGATGTTATCCTCCCTTGTAGACAAACACTTCCATACCCTCAGGTGTGTGTATTAGTGTGTGTGGCTTCAAACAGAAGATCCTATCCACTATTGGCTGAGCTTGAGGACCTCCTCTCGTCAAACAGGACACATCCTGGATAAAAACAACACAGAATCAACATAAAAACACCCTCTACTTCAACACTGAGAGAGTCTTCAGAGCCTCACAACAACAGAATGTGCTCAATCTGCTTGTGATTCTTCGATAGTGCAGCTTCAGTGCTTACACACACACACACACACACACACACACACACACACACACACACACACACACACACACACACACACACACACACACACACACACACACACACCAGAAATCCTTGAGTTCCTCTGTAATGCTTGTGTTTTTGTTTCACCTGAAAGCTGAAGCCCTCTTGTTGTGACAGTTTCTTCTTTTGTATAAACATACAGGGTGCTGGTTAGCTTTTTTTTTTTTTTCTAAATGTCAACATAGCACAGTATGGATCTTTGTCATCCCATAATTCTGACTCTATCCACCATCTTTTCAAGTATAGGCAAATGGCATTTAACATAATGTGAGAGAGAGAAAAAAAAGAAAACTTAGAGACAACCATTGTCTGACCAGATATTGGCACGTTTGTGATCAACGCAAGTCACTTGATGAAAAAAACTCAAACTAAACCCTGTTATGCTTTCTTCAAGAGCCTATATGGTGCATATAAAATAAAAATTGTTCCACACATCCAAATATTTTATTGTAGTACTGTCATTATGAAACTTTCCCACCTATTGTCACTAAACAAGGCTTGGCTTTTAAATACATCCTGAGATGAAGCTGGTTGTGTTAATAGGGCTGGATCTTACTTTCTAATGCATCCAACAGCTTGAGGTTTTCAAAACTGACCAGGTAAGTCAACCTCCTCACTCACTTTCCTCCAAGGGGAAAATTTGATGGTGACTGAGATCAAAGAAGCTGTAAGTAGACACAATTAATTTGTCTCATAATTTCCAGATAAGTGAACCTCTGTTTCACCAAATGTTATCCATGCTAATTAGGATGAAACAGAATTACATGAGAAAAAAAAATTGCTTGGATTTAGATTTTTCAACTCTTGTGAATGAACTGAGAGGGGCGCAGAATAAGCCAGGAACTCCCACCATTTGCATGCATAATTTGCTTCATTCATACCCCCCAATTCACACCATTTGTGCCTCTCAACAATAACTCGTGCGTACTCACATCTCTATTGACTCTTTATGTAATTGGCAAATGATTTAATTTGCATTCAGTGTGAACCAGAGCCACAGACTGCATTAAACATGGAGGTGTCACCCGTCTGTTCCTGATGCATATGGGACGACAGGCTTATTGGGCTTCCTTTCCAACTGCTTTAAGGCGCATGTCAGTCATGTGGGCTGAGCTGCACCTATGATCAAACAAGCTTGAAATCCTTAAAGCTTCTAAAAGCTTCTAAACCACAAATATTTACCCCCATACAGTGTGTGCTGATGGCGAAATTAGCCATAAATATGCTTATTAATGCCGTAAAAATTTGTGATTTTGGCCTGGTGCATATGTGGTTTCTGGTCTTTCTGCAGTCAGCCTTAAGCAGATTCCAGATGAACAGCTAATTTAGCACTTCCGCATAAGCTTCATTTTTCCTCAACCAGATGTCGCCCTATGACCACAGCGTGTGAGTAGAGCGAAGCAACAAGAATTTCCGCTCCTTACTCCCAGAAGTGCTAGCCCTTGTCACTCCCTGCTCAAGCCCCACCTCAGAGCTCATTTCTATTTATTATCTATTATTTCAATTCTGATTCTGGGCCAGGTTTGGACATGCTTTAGGTCCGTGATGTGAGCAGTAACCAAGCAAAACTGCAGTGGGATCCCTGAAAAAAAGTAATCCTGCTCTATGCTCTTTTCAAAATTCGCCCCCTCTGCTCACATGCTCTGGTGTGAACACATTATTGTGTTTTGTAAACCTAGAGTGCAAAGGGGACACGTTACATCAAGGGTGGCCATGAGGGGGCTACACAAAATCTTTGCCCTTGGGCCCTTTAAAAGGTTGATCTGGCTGTGCACATGATGGTTTAAGTTTCTTCTTCACAATGAGTAAGCAACAAACTCATAGACCAAAGTTTTGGAAGCCAATGTCAGATACTGCCAGCATCCTTCAGTCTTAAATATATTGATGTTCGAAGACACTTAGGAGCACTTTGATTTTCTTTGATTGAGGAATTACTGTGACCGCTGCACCGATCGAGAAAAACGAATCAAAGAAGCTTTGACTGAGGCCTGTATGCTGATTGACACCTGCGTGTGTGTGTCACCTCGGCCCTGGTCGGATGTGCATATCAATGCATTGGCCTGTGTGTGCAAGTGTGTCAGACACACTCTCCTCACACAGAGAAGGACCCTGTTCTGGCAGACACAGCCCAGGAAGCCTTGCTAAGCTGGTGGAAGAAAGAAGCCTGTGTGTATGTGTATGTGTGTGTGTGTGTCCTCTGTGTGACTGTGCTCTTATATTTTCTCCCTAACTCACACACAAATACAAAGACACACACATTTTTCTCTGTTGTGCTGCAGGTGAAAATCAGGGATGCTTTCACCAGAGGAAGAGTTCTTATATTCATTATTCTAAAACATTTATGGGTCAGCTTGAGCGCTGAATCACTGGAGCCTCCTTTACCTCCTTTTGGCACAAGATTTTGAGGTTAAAGCCAAAAACCCTCTTTACAGCACTCACATTTTCTGTATATTGAGTGTCATATAAACCAAACCTTGAGCATATAACAGCCTCTTATGGCTAAACAATGAACGTATGAACACACTGCATGTCCTTATGTGAATGCGAGTGTAATGTCATGCTTTCTTTTTCTGTTCTTTCTTGGCAGGTGGATATGCAACAGTGACTGCTGGGACTGAGCCAGATATCATAGAAGGTGCAGATTAGATGGACTTTGCCACTTCAGCAAAGAAACACTCCTCTTTTCTCTCCCCCCTGTTTCACTGAGAGCAGCAGAACACACACAAACATATACATGCAGAAACACTGACTACAAGCAATCTCTATAATTAGACACTGCTCTGAATTAACAAAGCGTAGACAGTCCAAAAACTTGCCCAATTATTATAGAGAGAAGCAGAAAGCAGAAGTGATGTAACACAACCCAAAAGCCTGATAAGACTTCTTGAACAGTCTGATAAAAATCCTAAACAAAGAAAAACAAGAGACAGGTGCAATTTTCCCCATGCTGCCCAAGAGTTAAGACTCTCATTGGCTGCCATACACTGAATATGATAAAATATTACAAACTGCATTAAGGTCACTGTGTGCTGGGTCGAGTAAGGCTGTCATAGACACTCTGGGGAGCTCCAGAAATATCACACAGATTTCTGTTCCTGGAGATAAGAATGACTCTATGCTTCTTTTTCTGGACACTGAGTCTTTTTATTTTATTTTGTCATTTAGAGCAAACATCTCTGTGAATGGTTGATTTCTGATAAAACTGTTCATATCATGTGATTATTTTAATTTTTTTATTTTAGGGATGGAACAATAAAGCCATTAAAGATTGGGTTTCCTCTTTGTGTCACCCTTCTTTAAAAAAAAAAAAAAAGGGAGAAAGAGAGATTCCTACAAGCATTCGTGAAAAAAATTATATATTTTAAAGGATCTGTGTCTCAGAATACATAGAGATAACGGGTTGCTCACAGCTTTTGATGTTTCTCGTTTCTTTTTTTTAATATGAGTTAATTTTAAATAACACTTTAAAACGCATACGTCAGCTTTCAGCGCGCAGGACAAAGCAGGGTTTAGTGACAGGTGTCGGAAATCACATTTATTTTACATTGGACAAAGAAAAAGGCAACTGCAGCCTCCAGGCAAAACGTCAGCTACATTAAAAATTACGATACACAGCTTATGAAATATCCAATAACATAAAATAGTAAAACAAGGACAGCATCACTTAAAAAGACAGGTCAACGGTTCGTGTCTCCGTGTTTCTGAGTCGTGTTTCTCTCCGGTGGACAATAAGTGATTAATAGTCATTTACCTGTTGCAGACGAGCAGCGGTGTTGATCCCACATCCAGGCAAATTGAGCTGCCGAAGAGGGAGGAACCGATACAGCAGCCGGGGTGGGTGTGGGCTGGGAAAGGGGCTTCTCCAGAAAATCAAGTTATGATGTTTACAAATCTGACTTCCTGTTGATTCCTTCAAAATAAAAGCTTCTGGTATAGACCGGAAGTNTATATATATATATATATATATATATATATATATATATATATATATATATATATATATATATATATATATATATATATATATATATATATATATATTTATTTTTTTTGCAAATTTAATCCTCTGTAGAGCGAATTCAATTTTACACTATAAAGTTAACCATGCTATATACACAAACACACATGCACAAATATTCACTGGTGGAGAGTACAGAGTAAAGGAGCCGTACGATCAGCACACCCTGAGCAGTTGGGGGTTTGATGCCTCTCCAGCTATCAGCCTACTTCCAATTTTTGGTCCATGCTGGGATTTGAACCAGCAACCCTCCACTTGCCAAGCCAAATCCCAATGGACTGAGCTACTGTGCAGAATCCAAAACTAATCCCAGTTCTTCTCCGTCACGTCAAGTTATTGAACTCTATGATCCCCCTTTTCTTAAAAAACCACTGGGCAAAAATTTGTAAAAAGTTAGATTTTTTGTTGATTAAAACCAAAATTGACATGCTGATTCCAAAATTGTTGGAATAAATAGTTTTTTCTAGCATATCAACTTTTTTCTCCACAGCTCCTGATAACAAAAACTCCACTGATTGAACTTAAAACAATACCCCGCCATTGCTTTGATAAATACCTGTCTGTGATATGACATCAATTATTGCACCTCCTCCAAGAAGAGGTATATTTCTATGTCAATACGGTCCATGATACCATAAATCATAAAAGTAATTGCTAAATATATATATTGCTTATATGTGAATATGTTGGACACATCTTTACAAAAATCCACCTCATTAAGGAGATTGCAGTGACAGACTTTTATTTTGAATGCAAAAACACTAAACCTTAGACTGTACAGAAGAACAGGGCACAGACAGTGACTTTGCACCTACTATCAATTTTATTGACACCTCCATGTAAGACACATCCTCTTCAAGAGCCAAAGTCAAAGTGATGACATTCTATATGTAGTTTCTTAATGTTATTAGTAAATCACTCTGCATCTTTTGCTTTTTCTTGCCTGATCATTTTGGAGTCAACCCCATCAAAAATCAAATATTTTCAGAAGATGGGCCAGAAAACTTTGCTGGTGTAAAGCACCACCAACAGACCACTTGAGGTATGACATCTGCAAGTGTACTTCAGACCTTTGAGAGTGTTATTTGAAACACAGAGGTTACAACTGATTTTTCATCAGAGGGAGAGAGAGAAAGAGCTTTCCATTTATATTAGTGGGCTTCATACAAAATGGAGTCTTCAAATATATCAGTCAAACAAAGAACAAAGACAACACAAGTGTTTCTAGATTCAACTGCTAGTTTACAGCCCAAAGCTTGAAACAGAAACAGCCAAAGAACAAAAAAATGATTAGAATATTAGAACGGTATTCAGGTGTTCTTGTAACTGTCAGCAATTGCACAACAAACGCTCAACAATGGTCGGAACACACATAAGTAAATCTTCCACGGACAGCAAACACAGTACACAGGTGCATTTCTGCCACCTTCTGGTCTGGGTGTTGCCTAACAAATAAATATGAGAGAAATACATTGGCTTTGATACAATAAGCCTAATCTCACCACATTATCACACTGTTATAATCTTACTTACTCATATTTCCTCTAACCAGAATGATGTGCTGAGTGACTAAATTTGACAATACATTTGTTCCTGCATATGTTGTTAAATTTGCTGTGATTTAACCCACAACTTAAAACCCAGCCTACTACTGGAAAACCAGCCCAAATTATGTGTATACACCCAAGTCAAATTTAACCAGCACAATTCAACCCAAAACCACTCACTAGACATGATATGCCCAACTCCAGAAGTTATTGTCATTCTCTTTAACCACACATCTAATACTATTCATATATGAAATAATAATATCCCCTTTCTCGATTACTTCATACAAAAAATGGAGTGAATTTTGCAGAATAATGAAGTTTATTTCAGGAAAAGAAAACATCAAGCCACGTACATACGTTGACATTCTAGTTCAATACTTCCCAAGGAAACTTAAATATTCAAAAATCATATCATTAGGAGAAAAAACAACAACCAAGGATCTGTCAAATTAAATTTGCAGGAGACATTAGAGACTTTGTCCCTCAGTATTCTTTCATGCAGTGAGCTTTTAGGATGACATCCTTTAAAATAAGGAGTCTTAATAAGCTTGTAGGCTAACCATCTATGAAGTTTTAATCCAAATCTAAAGACTTAACAGTGTCTTAGAATTGGATTGTCATCTGGATGCCAAATGTTCATCAGACTGCACATGTAGCAACAATGTCAGTGGTTATTTTTTCATTTTCTTGCGTCTTTTTGTAGGTTTCAAAATGCTCTTTTTATATCAGCCTCAAATGTAGTGCTCATGGGGTTTATTCAGAAGGCTCTGAAAAGCTGGTTTGGCATGTATCCCAGGTGGAGGAAGGAACTTTGAGCTTCTCTCTCGAGGTTTGCCAGCTCCTGGACTGTTGGGGCCAGAACATCCACATGACCTTTGTAGTTTCCACCTGATCAAAAACAACAGGTTTGTTGGTCAAGCTCGGTGTAAAAAAAACAATGAATCCTTATGTGAAATATCATGTGAACGTACCTCCCAGTGCCCTGCGCTGACCGTAGGTGACCTTCCCATCAAAGTCATCCACAGGTACTTTGATGTCCGGCTCACACTGAGTGATGGTGCACTTAAGATGTTCCTCAATATCTGACAGGAGCTGTTCAGAGGAAAATTAATTAAAAGACATAAATAGGACTGAGGGTCTGTAATGGGTAGTGCTGATTTATGTCCCAAGAGCAACAGAAGGGTGTGTGCATGAGCTTTGTAGACACACCCTCATAACCTAAGGGAGCCATTCCTGCCAGGATGACAAAGCATCTGCTGTTTATTAAACGGATTACAAAGCCTTCTGTGGAGTCAGTGGCCCGTTTGAAAACAGCAAATTTAACTTGCAGCCAGAACAGCTTAAATTGACGTCTGAATCTGTTCACCTCTTTCTCGTTGTACCAGATGGTGCAACCTCCGTCCTCCTTCAGGCGAGTGTTATAGCAGCCTCGACCTCGGTTTGCACAGACGTGGTACCACACCTGCATGAAAGAAAAAAAAAATATGCCATTGTATCTTCCCAAATAATTGACTTTAATTATAGATCCTGAACAGTATGACCTACTTTACCTTTTCTTTCTCCATAGCAACCAAGGAGATAGCAAGACCCATTCTAGGTGTGAAAGAAACACACATGACAACAGCATTTTAAAGTCATCAACTTTTTTTTTCTGAATTTAAGATTAGAGTGTGTTTTTTTTGTAATTTTTCCCATAATGTTTGCCTTTACCTCTCAGCTCTACCAACTCTGCCAATGCGATGGACATAGTTTTGCTTCTCATCTGGCAGGGTGACATTGATCACTGGAGGAAAAAAATCAATAAAATTTCAACGTGTTACTGCTGAGTCCCAACTTCCATATGTAATCTACACTTCTTTTTTTCTTCTTCTTATTTGTTTGTATTTGTGAGTGAATGTGATCTACCATAAGGTACTCCGTGGATGTCGATTCCTCTCGCTGCAACATCTGTACAGATCAGGAGCCTCACTTCTTTCCTCTGTGTGAACAAAAATAATTATCAAACTCCAAAGGGCTTTTTATGTTCTCTTTGATGAAAGGTTATTCTTTTACCTTAAAGCGCTCCAGGTTATTTTTCCTCTCGTTTGGCTTCCGATCACCATGAAGACAAACGCAGGAAAGCTGGTGGCCTTTACTGTCTGGACCTGGAGTAGACAGGTGTGAAATTGTAATAGAAAAAGGGATCCATGTGTGGGAGCAAGTAAACTCTGTGATGCTTCCGTCTCTTACCCCCGCCTTGCTGAATGAAGTACTGCTCCATGTTGTCACAGTCGATCTTTGTGCGACAGAAGACAATGGCCTGGTCCATCTTGTGCTCTTTGATTGCCCTCACTGTGTACTCGCCTTTCAGCACCTTGATGGCCTCAGACCACATTTCTACACAAATACACACATGATTGTTTACAATAGGGAAAAAGCACCCATGTCGTTTGTACACAACATTATTCCACTAAAAGATCTAATGTTCTAAACTTACCAGAAGAATTGGCTCCAGGTCTGGTGTTGTCTTTGGCATGAACTTCATCCGTCTGTGCAAACACAAACAGATTGTAGTTAAAAAAAAATTAAAAGTGAGATACATTTAATTTATATGCTTACAAATGTGTTGAGCACTCATTTACAGATGGGGGTAAAGTAGTTATAAATGCCTACATGTTGAATTTGAATAGTTTTTTTTTTTTACCATGAACATACAGGAAAGATTTTCTAGGACAGTTAAATTATATTTTTTATCTTCCACCCATCAGGCTGGGTAAAAAAAAACTTTATCATTTTTTTTTTAAGTGTTTTACCAAGGGAAAATATCTTGGGTCTTATTTTTGAGAGCAATGGTGGTTCACTCTTGCCTCTTGTGGTCAAACTAGGTATTACAACAACTAAAAATAAGTCTTGATTACAAAAAAAAAAAGTTAATTCAGGCTTCTTCTTGATCAAAAATGATCCAAATTTACTTTTCTTCCCAGAATCACAAAACATATTTGCACTATTGTGCCAATAGAGGTTTTGCCTTAATGTTGAGAGATAGGTGCTGTATCTCAGGCAAATTTTGGGACATCTGATCAGGAGAGTAACTTTGAGCCATAGGATGTACTTGGATCAGTATAAGAGACTCACTCGGATGTGATTCTTGCCAAGTCGCTCCCACAGTCGGTCACTCTTGGGATTAACAGGTACCACCACGTGATGGACAGTCTCTGGGACAGAGTCCTCCCCCTTCAGGTCCACCCAAGTGGGGAAGTGCATGATGCGCTCAGACAGCTTCTTCACGTCAAATGAATGTAGCGTGGCAGAACAAACAATCACCTGGAAAAGAAAATGCTCGTTTTCTTTTGGATTTGCATGTTTTCAAACATATTGTACATTTATTTCAAACAGGGTATCTGCAAGTTTCAGCGAGTCAAATCTAAGACTGTTTAAAACATTTTTCATGCCACCTTGAATAAAATCCAAGACTGAAAATAATATAAATGTAGGTGCTGGTTAGGGGATCCTTATATTACAGCCCAAGCATAGCATGTGTGACACTTAATGACTAGCTAGCATGCACATAATAATCTATACCAGCAGCAAGTAAGAAAGTAGCCTGTCTACATCTCCTCCTCAAAAAGTCAGTATAAATAATATATTTAAGTCCAGCATATAACATTTTTAATTAATGTAAGATGTTTTAAGGCCTTAATTTTAGATACATGATTTTAAGACTTTTTAATGATGCATGCACACCCTGAATTAAGACACAATTATAATTGAAGTTGGATGAATTTTACTTTGAAATCCAGCATGTTACCATCAACATATGCTTTCATCACTCGTCTGTTTTTCCTGGTTTAAGAATGGCCTCAAGTCACCAAAACATTCAGTGGTGTGTGCACAGCTCATTACCTGCAGTCTTTTGCCATCAGAGGTGACCTGAGGGATTTGGTTGTGGATCCTGTTGATGAAGTCAGTGTAACCTGCCGAGAGTAGGCCATCCTGAGAGACCCCACAGAGACCAGACAAAAAGATTATTATCTGCTATTTACAGGTCATAACAGAACACGCTGAAAGCTCTTCTTCTTCTTGAGCTACTTGAATTATTCAATACACTCCATGTAATCATCTTACACATTCATCCATGACAAGAAAGCGAACTTGAGACAAGCTCAGTTTCCCCGTGGAGATGAGGTCATCCAGTCTGCCGGGTGTTCCCACCACAATGTCAACCTAATTATACGGGGACACACAATAAGGCAAAGAGTTATGTCTACATCTTGAAACTTTTAACTCAGGAAAATTAATTTAACAGCACACATTACTTACTCCCTGCTCCAGAGCAGCCAGCTGGTCCTTGGCAGCCACACCACCAATCACCAGTAACTCCCTGTATCCACACAAAGATGCAAAAACTGAACACTGACTCCATCTGCTGGTGTGAAACTGAACTTACAAACAACAGTATTACAGTTAAGTATCATTTTGCATCTGATGTTTTTGCATTGATTATGAGTTTATGGTATATTACCAAACCAGTATTTGTCCTAGCTCTGTTTGTTATACCTCAGTTTAGGGTTATCCACATATTTCTTGAACTGCTTGATATTGTTAAGAGTTTGCTCAGCCAGTTCTTTGGAGGGCTCGAGGATCAGAGCTTTGGGTGAGTTGGATGATGCTTTAGCCTGACTCACTTTGGCAGTGCCTAAAATAACAGGGAGTGGAACAAAGACAGCAGTTCAGGAACATTCATGAAATAAAAGGGCAGCTACTGTTCCATATTTATTCAATGAAGGATTTTATTGTTGCACGAGACAAGATATATAGTGTTA
Source organism: Thalassoma bifasciatum (assembly GCA_008086565.1). Lineage (NCBI taxonomy): Eukaryota > Metazoa > Chordata > Actinopteri > Labriformes > Labridae > Thalassoma > Thalassoma bifasciatum. Next base: position 109,446 of record RPOG01001937.1, read on the forward strand.
TGTCACACACCTGTCTGGGTAGATTTGACCATGTGACCCTCTGGTGCCTGATCCAGCGCAACAAATCCACTTTTGGGTGGATGTTTGAAGGCTTCTCCTCCAAAGTTGAACTTCAGCTCTGCATTCTGCAATCCAAGATATGAGAAAAAAAACCATTCACATTGTATAAACCTGGCATTTCTACTTTGATTTATTCAGGCAATGTCAAACCTTCAGCACACAGGAGGCAAAGAAAGGCTGATTCTTCACATGTTGAGGGATGTCAAAAGCTGAGCCCAGATCATTTCCTGGAGACGAAAACAGATGGAAGTGAGATAGAAACATTCTATGCTTAATCACCTATTCCAGAAACCTTTGTTACGAGGATAGAAATAACTAGATTTACAGATTGCGCACCATTTTTTGAGAAGGAAATCTGTCCCTTTTCTAGATCCAAGTAGCACCCAATGGTGTCATGCATGGTAAACTCCTGCAAAGACATGGAAGATAACAAGTAGACAAGTTCAGAGATGGTGTTATGACTGGTTTCATATCTGAATAACATAAAATATTAGATACCTCGCCATAGCTGTCAAACTGCTTGTTGTTGGATTTCTTTCCAGTCCCACCAAAACCAAAACCATACTTATCAGTTCCTGAGCAGAAATATAGAGTTTATGGTTGAATCATTTGTCAGTTGAGACTTGCTAATTCAACAAGTTAATACTTTACAGCATGAACAGTAGAGAGGCTTACCCAAGTCGAGTGAGGCCTGACTAGTGGACCAGCCAATGCGACACAGACCCTGGTCATGGCAGGCTACCTCATAGTAGTACTTCCCTGAACACAGAAAGACATAAACAAAGAAATTGTTGGTCTACTTAATGTAAATGAGAGATAAATTCAATATTGTATCACAACTAACAACTTTCACGTTTTTAATTACAACAAATTCAGGACATTTTTGTGGCATACACACCTTTGGTGACACCTTTTGTGGAGCGACATCCGTGCCACTCTTTAAACTCTCTGCTCTGGCAGCACAGACCATCTGCACCGATTGCTGCACAGATTGAAAAGAAAAACTTGTATTGGAAAAAAAAGGGAGGAGAACAAGATTGACAAGGACGTTACATGTTTTTGTTTTTTAACCATGCGTGGCTTACCGAAAGCTGTGCTGCGATCATAAGGATTCATCTGCCAGTTGTTGAAAACTGTTTCGAAATATGGCAAAAACAACAACATTTGAAGAACAGGAAAAGCCATTTTCATCATTGTCTAGTTTATGATTATTGTTTAATTATAACATTAGCATGTCAAAGTGCACGTGATCAGAAAGTCTGCACGGTATTATCATCCAGTGGGCCAAAGGAGTTAGAGGCATGAGAGCGTGTTGATACACAATTTTAGTTGCAAGCACACATTGCAGTGTCACTTGTAATATTTCAGCCACGAAAGTGACATATCCTTCATTTGTGAGTGAGTTAATCTTTCCTGACAAGGGAAAAGTTTGAAAAATCTTTCAAAAAGTAGTTATTCAGCAATAATTTTGAATAATTTTTGCTTCTTTTTTTTTTGCAAGATGTCATAAAATGATGTTAAGCTGTGAATACATTATTAGTAGGAGTGTTATACGTAGAGTAGGGGTGGCCATCTACCTAAGGGTGCTCTGCAAAATAATTTTAGGAACCATTGGTATAATCATATCTTCCTCAGCAGATATTGACAACAATAAAATAACATATGATAAAATGGTCTCACTAGCTCCACCAGTCTTGATAGAGGCTCTTCCCGTTTTACCCTCCTGCTGATCCTTCAGGGTTTCATACACAATCTGGATCACTGGGATGCTGAAGGCCTGAGGGTGACAAGGACCATAGAGCTCAAAATCAAACACATATATGAATAAATTAAACAGGTTAGGATGTATTAAGCTGCCATGTACTTACACCAGTTTTCCCACTGCCAGTTTCTGCGGCCTGGAAAGAAGAGCAATAACATATAAATCCGTCTAATTCATTTGTGCAGGAAAAAAATAAATGACAAACAGGCAAAAACTAACCATGAGCACATCTCCACCCCCGAGAATAAGGGGAATAGACTCAGCCTGGATGTCAGTAGGTAGCCTGCAAATCAGGGAAACACACAAATCAGTTCAATCCTTAAACTTAAAGTAACAAACACAACTGCTATTGATATAAAAAGATACAGTAAAGATATGTATGACTTGGCAATATTGACGCAAACACTCACAGCCAGTCCATCTCCTCCACAGCCTGCGCAATTTCAGGCATAACCCCCATTTCTGTCCAAATAAGAGACAGAGTTTAATATTTCTGTGCGAATAAAGAGTCTGTAAATGTCACTAAGCTCTAAGTACATTTGTGATACATTGTTGACAAAGCACAGTTGGTAATAAAAAGGAAAACTAACCTGAAAACGCTGCCATTATTGCTGCTGCTGATACGAAGAGCCGGCTAACCGGATGTAACGTGTTCACTATTATGACTGGGTGCAACTCGTTTAACTGACCGATGTAGCGCGAGTGTGTTAACGGTTCCGTCTCGTTTTAATTCTTCCAAATAACAATTCATGAATCGTAGCCAATTAATGCGCAATACATTAAGAGAAGCTTAAAACATATCTATTTTATATAGTTTTAAATTATAAGGTAAATTGGAAGCATTACACACGTTTCCCTGAGTGTTTACGCTACAGTTTGAGAATGTGATCATCTCCAGTGTTTCGTCCTTTTCTAGTCGCCGTAGATGTTTGACAGCTCATTGAAGTAAATATGGCTGAAGAAAGTCTTATTGAAGGCGAAGATGAAAACATTTTATACGACTTACTTGTCATTACAGAATGGCCACCGGAGACAGACACACAGGTTTGTTAGTTTTCTTGTTAAATCGTGTACAGTTTAATGTTGGAGTAAATCATGGAGCCAAAAACGCTGTAAAGTTCACTCTGTTCAGCTGCAGAGGGTCAGTGCTTCAGAGCCACGTAGCGCAAACATGCACTGATATGCAGCATGCACAATCTCCATATTCACAAATCATCATTTTCAGGACGTGTCCATGGTGTTTATTAAGCACTTTTGCTATGGATGCAAATGCTTTATTTGTAGGAAATCATGGTGCACATCGTTACGTTAAGATCAGAAGTACGTGGCTGCATGGACAGCTCCACAGACAAATTCACTTACATGAGAATTACAGGATAAGCTTTTGAGTTAAGTTTAATTTAAAAAGTCAGTGTTACAAATTAGAAATTATAACTCGGGGTGACAGAGCATTCTCCATATACGCCACCTCCATTTGGTATTCACTACCCATAGTTTTTTAGTTTGTGCTTGGGCGTAAATAATGGGCAAAAATGAACAATTGTGCAAAGGTGAGAGCGTCTCAACCCAGTACCAATCAGAGAGAAAGAAATCAAATTCAAAAGAATGTTGCCTGCTGGTAAAATCAACCTTACATATTCACTTAGAAAGCAAATTTAGTTAAACAAACAAACCAAAATGAAATTAAACATAAAGAGTCCTCTTGCGCAGTTAAAAGGCATTCAGCATAAATTGTGCAAACAGAAATTGGAGTCTTTCTCCATCAGACATAAAAAACATACATATTTAAAAATGATCAATTCAATTAAATAAAAAAGTGGACCCATCCACGTTCACACATCTATTAAAACTTCACCTCTTTAAGTTAGTTTTTACTGTGGTTGTGCTTTTTTTTGTCTTCTTTGATTCACTTGTATATTTTCTGTTACTTGTACAGTTTAGAAATGTCTTCGAGTTTTGAAGTGCTCCAAAAATTAAATCAATTATTAATATGTAGTGGTGTGCACAGGAAGAGGTGGTCTCCCCCTTGTCTTTAATTCTACAATTTCATTTTAGCAGATGCTTTCATCCAAAGCAATGCACAGCAGTGGTGAGCAAGTTTTAGGGTTCAGTGTCTTGCTCAAGGACGTTTCAGCTTGTGACTGAGGGAGCAGGAATCAAACCCATGACCCCTCTGATAGTGAGTTGACGACTCTACCACTGAGCCACAGCCGCCCTTGTAAACTATTTATTAAAATAATTGATTTAAGTGGTCGTCTTGGGGGCCAAAACATGTCTAAAAGTGCTCTCTTGGATGGCAAAACACTCTAAACTGCCCTCACTAAACTCATCTGTACAAGCTCTTTTACTCCCTCTGATCTTTTGCACTGTCTTTTGTATTGTACTGTTTGTTTTATACCAGTTTTATGCCTATTTAAACACACCTTTTTTTTGGTAAGTTGTATTAAAAAAACACACTAGACATCTCCCTTGGCTGGCCAAACTATCATAAACTTCTCTCTTAGTCAGCAAAAACACAGGCCAAAGTGCCCTGTTTGGTGCAAAAACATGCACTAGAGTGACTGTATTGTAATATAGCTGCAAACAATGAAAACAAAATGATAGGGCCTTTTTTTTGTCAAGTTGCCCCTGCTCTTCAAAAAGTCATTGCACACCACTGTTAATGTTGTTATTATAATTAACATTGTTGACTTCGACATGAATGTGTTGATTGGAAGAAATCAACGATTTGCAGCTTAACTTCTAACTTTCTTACATTTTCAGTTGCGTGGCAGCAAGGAGGGCAGCACCTCTCTCATTGCAAAAGCAGTGACTGGTAAGTTTTATTCTATAACCTGTACCTGTAATGCTGCAGATGCCTTAAGGATCCCTTCTCTTTATTTCAGTTCAACTTGTGAAAAATGAATAAGAATTTTCATACATTATTTGTGTGCAATCCTCATTTGGCAGCTTTATAACTCTCAGTGACAAACTTCAGCCTTTTGGCTTTGGTGTTGGTGTCAAGTACAGTACAGTATAAGACCAGTACAGAGGAGTGTCACCAGTTTCCTGCAACTTTAAAAAAGTGTGTCAAAATAAATGTTTTCATCTTTACTTTTTAAAACACAAAAAGACAAAGCTTACCCCAACATCTTGAGGTATTTCAACATAAAAACATGAAGGAGGAATAAGAAATTCTACTCCTCTACCTCCTCCAAGGAAGTTAATTCTTTTACTATCGGTAATGTGCAATATTGCAGATACCTCAATATTAAAAATTTGAGAAAAAAATACATTTCACACCAGAATTAAAAAGTTTTGCCAGTTAATTTTAAAGTGACAGCATTCTTGCTGAGTATTTCTTATACACTGATCTGTAGGACAATGTACGATTTAATGAGTATTATTATACTAACTATGTTCATCTTCCTACAGGACCATTCCGTCTAATCTTACACTACCTCTGGTACAGGTACGTTTCTTTTTATCATAATTTTATCAACACCCACAAAAAAAGATAAGATTGGTCAGAACGATGATGATGACAGACCACATAGCTGTGATTCATACCACCTGTCAATTTTAAGGTTTTAAAACCTCATTGTTTTCACCACAGCACATGGGTCTTCGTATAGTGTAAGCATTAAAAATGAGACAGAAATATGAAAAAATTAATCAATTTAGTTATATATATAGTTATGTGGAATGCAGCATGAACCCGCATAAGTATTGGCTATATTTATCATGCATTTCCTCTCAGTGCCACCTGGTGCCATAAGTGTTAAAAGGCGACTTGATGTGACCTGCTGCCATCCATAATGGTCTGATACCAAGACTGTTTGTTCTCTCAATACTTAATTTGGGGGGATTATTAATGACCTCACTAAATATTTAAGAAGGTAGAGATAATATGAAAAAGAGTGATCTCTTTGTTGATGTTCCAAAAACAGATCAGCACAATGCAAGAACCCTAATATATAGTCAACTTAATGAACCTTGCATTAATTGAGCTATGTATTTTCACAGTTAGGCTCACACAGAAGTGTGTGTGTGTGTGTGGGGGGGGGGGGTTGAAAAATGGAGCAGTGTTTGCAAAGAGTTCATTTGTGTTATTCTGAAGTCTGATCAAGTTCAGAGTCTCAACATTTATCAAACAAAGGACTGATGATTTGTCTGCTGTGAGGTCAAAAACGTGTGTAGTTGTCATTATCAGTACCACCTTTAATGAGGGAGTATTGCCCTTTTTTTGGGCCTGTACTCCTTCTTTGGTACCTTGTTGAAGCTTAATATGATTGGCAGCTTAAAAAGATAGATTTCCCACACTGGTGTTTATTTAATCTTTAATTTAGGCTCCTTGTCCCTCAAGCCCCCTTCCTATGAATTGGCAAGCTTCGGGCAAAGCTATGGGCAGACCTTGGTGTTTGAGGCCCACTCCTCCAATGTGTCATAGACCAGTTAGGGGATCTTAATGTGATAAACTTTTTATAAAGCCATTCTTTAAGTGCTTTAGTTTGTTTGTTTCTGATTATTATCTTTGTTTTGATTCTGTTCATTATCTTTGTTTTTATTCTGTTTACCTCTCAGCCCGTCCAGCTCTTCTCTCCCTCTTGGCCTCATCCATCTGGCAAACAAGCAGATCAACTGGCAGCTGGTGCTCGCGAGGTGTGTCGTAAACACAAACACTCCTTTCCTCTCTCTACCTATCTTTATTAGCAATGTCTGAGTGTCGGCAACTTTTGTTGCTGACATACACCAAGCCTCCCTCTCCTCTCAGTCTTCCCTCCCCCTCCCCATTTGTGTATCCCCTCCACCAATCATTTAATTGAACTCATTACCACAGAGGAACCAAGAAGGAATGCAGTTTATAATTGGCTATTGATCCAGCCACGTAAGACAGTGCTCAGTGCGGTCAAACGATGCTGCGGATGTCCATTAGTTTGGAGTGCTTGATTCTGCCTGTTGGGTTTCTCTGTCCTTAAATCTCTCTCCCTTATTTCAATCCCTCTGAAGCCATCTTTGCTCTTTTAACACACTCACTTATTACTGTTTCTTCTCTCTTTGAGCCACCCAATACGGGCTCTCAGCCC